>CAKMXM010000025.1:1212500-1215000 GCA_928724795.1 Ustanciosporium gigantosporum
TTCCATGGCCACCGTCCCACTGTCTAGACTAAATAACACCTTTTTTGGTATCTGATGAGCGTACACTTTGGCACCTTAACCCAACGTTCGGTTCATCCCGCATCGCCAGTTCTGCTTACCAAAAATGGCCCACTAGAAACTCTCATTCGCATGCCCTCGTTCACTAAAGTAACAAGGGCTTCTTACACATTTAAAGTTTGAGAATAGGTTAAGGAAGTTACTTCCCCAAGGCCTCTAATCATTCGCTTTACCTCATAAAACTGATGTGAGTTTCTGCTATCCTGAGGGAAACTTCGGCAGGAACCAGCTACTAGCATTTCCTCCGAGTTGGGTCATGCACATGCCCAACCCCCTGAAGGCTTCCAAAAGAGATCTGCTGTTGAGGGATCTCGATCGTTGCTTCCTTCAAGACCGCTTTCGCGGCGGATCGACTATACCTTAAGCCCATGCCAAATATATAATATATACAGCATGAACCTACGACCATCTAGTCTGTGAACCTTCCTCGTGATTTCGTTTGACCGAAATGGTAGAGGCTTGGCTGCGGATTATCCAATCTTAGACGTTGTTACCATCCCCGAGGTCGTTACCCTGGTGCTGCATCCTTTCTTTCGAAAAGGACCGCGGTAGTCTAAGCTCTAAGGACGTCCCCGCAATTTGGACGTATCGCCGACCTCAACGTCGACTAGGCAATGACCCTTTCAGGCCGCCTCTTAACCACCTAGCTTCTTTGTTAATGGTTCGATTAGTCTTTCGCCCCTATACCCAAATTTGACGATCGATTTGCACGTCAGAACCGCTACGAGCCTCCACCAGAGTTTCCTCTGGCTTCGCCCTATTCAGGCATAGTTCACCATCTTTCGGGTCCCAACAGGTATGCTCTTACTCAAATCCACGACTTAAAAGACGTGAGGATCGGTCGATGGTGCACCTTGCGGATCCCACCTTAAAATTCACTTTCATTGCGCCTGCGGGTTTACCACCCAAAGACTCGCATACATGTTAGACTCCTTGGTCCGTGTTTCAAGACGGGTGGTAGAGGGCCATTATGCCAACGCCCTAAGCGTAAAAGGTGCCCGAGGGCCCGCTCTTACGAGTACGCTGCGTTCCTCGGTCTCGATCACTGTATCCAGTAGGAGGCTATAACACACCCCGAGAGGTGCCACGTTCCTCCAACCCTTCTCCAGCGCTCAAAACCGACGTTGGCCTGCGAGACTGCAAAATACCCCGAAGCAGAAGCCCGGTTGAATTGCAGACCGCATCTCTGACCTCCTACCCTTCCCTTTTGGCAATTTCACGTACTGTTTAACTCTCTTTTCAAAGTTCTTTTCATCTTTCCATCACTGTACTTGTTCGCTATCGGTCTCTCCCCAATATTTAGCCTTAGATGGCATTTACCACCCATTTTGCGCTGCATTCCCAAACAACGCGACTCTTAGAAAGCGTATCACAAAGTCTCGGGCGCTCCAAACCATGTACGGGATTTTCACCCTCTACGATGCCCTTTTCCAAGGGACTTAGGCTTGGTCCGAGACGGAAAACACTTCTTGAGATTACAATGCGGACGCCGAAGACGCCAGCTTTCAATCTTGGGCTCTTCCCTCTTCACTCGCCGTTACTAGGGGAATCCTTGTTAGTTTCTTTTCCTCCGCTTATTGATATGCTTAAGTTCAGCGGGTAGTCCTACCTGATCTGAGGCCGTTCTATCAAAAAAAAATATTGACGTGAACGTATGCAAAGCGTGTCGATCTACCTCACAGTACCGTTGGAAATGTAGGAGCGCCCATCACGTCCGTATTTTGATCGTCATTATCAAAACCGTCCGGAGAGGGGTATAAGCCGCTCATCCATCGCCGTTGGTACATGAAGAAAATCATGCTGCTGTATTTAGAGGGAGCCATGCGCAAGGCATGTCAAAAAAAACCCTCAGAACCGAACTGTCCAGCTCTTCTCGTGAGAAAAAAAACTGAAAGTCGAAGAAAGACGCGGCCCTCAGACAGGCATGCTCTCCGGATGTTATTCCAGGAAAGCGCAAGGTGCGTTCAAAGATTCGATGATTCACATTCTGCAATTCACATTACCTATCGCGATTCGCTGCGTTCTTCATCGATGGGAGAACCAAGAGATCCGTTGCCAAAAGTTGTGTTTTAGATTATACGACCGTGTTACCGAATCGTGTCAATCATAAAGATTATTTTTCAACGACTAAAGATTAGCGTGTGTTATAAAGTTTTGTCGGGGCGCTGCCATTTTCCCAGAGCCGTGAGGCACTGTTGGACAGCAGAGACCCGACCGATGCAACCGTGTTTGTGGAAGATTGCCCAATTTAGTTTATTTTTGAGAGGTGCGGAGCGACACCTCTCCCCCCGAACCTCTCTCTCGGAGAGAGAGTGAGGCTGGGTTTGGATTATACAAAGATGATCCATCTGCAGGTTCACCTACAGATACCTTGTTACGACTTTTACTTCCTCTAAATGACCAAGTTCGTAAGAGATCCAGC
>CAKMXM010000025.1:1227500-1230000 GCA_928724795.1 Ustanciosporium gigantosporum
AACAGGTATGCTCTTACTCAAATCCACGACTTAAAAGACGTGAGGATCGGTCGATGGTGCACCTTGCGGATCCCACCTTAAAATTCACTTTCATTGCGCCTGCGGGTTTACCACCCAAAGACTCGCATACATGTTAGACTCCTTGGTCCGTGTTTCAAGACGGGTGGTAGAGGGCCATTATGCCAACGCCCTAAGCGTAAAGGTGCCCGAGGGCCCGCTCTTACGAGTACGCTGCGTTCCTCGGTCTCGATCACTGTATCCAGTAGGAGGCTATAACACACCCCGAGAGGTGCCACGTTCCTCCAACCCTTCTCCAGCGCTCAAAACCGACGTTGGCCTGCGAGACTGCAAAATACCCCGAAGCAGAAGCCCGGTTGAATTGCAGACCGCATCTCTGACCTCCTACCCTTCCCTTTTGGCAATTTCACGTACTGTTTAACTCTCTTTTCAAAGTTCTTTTCATCTTTCCATCACTGTACTTGTTCGCTATCGGTCTCTCCCCAATATTTAGCCTTAGATGGCATTTACCACCCATTTTGCGCTGCATTCCCAAACAACGCGACTCTTAGAAAGCGTATCACAAAGTCTCGGGCGCTCCAAACCATGTACGGGATTTTCACCCTCTACGATGCCCTTTTCCAAGGGACTTAGGCTTGGTCCGAGACGGAAAACACTTCTTGAGATTACAATGCGGACGCCGAAGACGCCAGCTTTCAATCTTGGGCTCTTCCCTCTTCACTCGCCGTTACTAGGGGAATCCTTGTTAGTTTCTTTTCCTCCGCTTATTGATATGCTTAAGTTCAGCGGGTAGTCCTACCTGATCTGAGGCCGTTCTATCAAAAAAAAATATTGACGTGAACGTATGCAAAGCGTGTCGATCTACCTCACAGTACCGTTGGAAATGTAGGAGCGCCCATCACGTCCGTATTTTGATCGTCATTATCAAAACCGTCCGGAGAGGGGTATAAGCCGCTCATCCATCGCCGTTGGTACATGAAGAAAATCATGCTGCTGTATTTAGAGGGAGCCATGCGCAAGGCATGTCAAAAAAACCCTCAGAACCGAACTGTCCAGCTCTTCTCGTGAGAAAAAAACTGAAAGTCGAAGAAAGACGCGGCCCTCAGACAGGCATGCTCTCCGGATGTTATTCCAGGAAAGCGCAAGGTGCGTTCAAAGATTCGATGATTCACATTCTGCAATTCACATTACCTATCGCGATTCGCTGCGTTCTTCATCGATGGGAGAACCAAGAGATCCGTTGCCAAAAGTTGTGTTTTAGATTATACGACCGTGTTACCGAATCGTGTCAATCATAAAGATTATTTTTCAACGACTAAAGATTAGCGTGTGTTATAAAGTTTTGTCGGGGCGCTGCCATTTTCCCAGAGCCGTGAGGCACTGTTGGACAGCAGAGACCCGACCGATGCAACCGTGTTTGTGGAAGATTGCCCAATTTAGTTTATTTTTGAGAGGTGCGGAGCGACACCTCTCCCCCGAACCTCTCTCTCGGAGAGAGAGTGAGGCTGGGTTTGGATTATACAAAGATGATCCATCTGCAGGTTCACCTACAGATACCTTGTTACGACTTTTACTTCCTCTAAATGACCAAGTTCGTAAGAGATCCAGCCAACAGGGTGCCATTGCTGGCTCCCCGTCGTACTGTCCCAAGTCCTCACTAAGCCATTCAATCGGTAGTAGCGACGGGCGGTGTGTACAACGTTTTCTCCGCTCTACTTTCGCAGAGGGACTCGACTATATCTTAAGCACTCAATCCAAATAAGAATGAATTCAGCACCCACCCACATTTAGTCTGTGAACTGCACCCATAGCACTCTTTGCGAGAGCCTTAGGGCTTGGCTGCGGATCGTCCATTGTAGCATCCTTTACATTTTTACCATACCCAGGGCTGCTAGCTCGGCCACCAGTGTGTTTCCACGACTGGCTTGGTAGTAAAGGCTTTAGGAGGTTCCCGCAATTTGAAGGTGTCGCTTCGCATTCGTGAAAAGGCGAAACTAGCTAAGTACTTTCGTACCGCTTTCAGCCCCCTGTACTAATACATGATTAAGGGCAGGGACGTAATCAACGCAAGCTGATGACTTGCGCTTACTAGGAATTCCTCGTTGAAGAGCAAAAATTACAAAGCTCTATCCCCAGCACGACAGAGTTTCACAAGTTTACCCGGTCTTCTCAGACAAGGGACTCCACTCGTTGTCTCTGTCAGTGTAGCGCGCGTGCAGCCCAGAACATCTAAGGGCATCACAGCAGAATAAGTGTCGATTTTCTGACGGAAACCGACACTTCCAGCCATTGGAATTGCAATTAATTCCAATCGCCCTTCTGTGCTTCGGCCTGTCGGGCCTATTCACAGAAGCCAAGTTACCTTGGGGATTAGCACGTACCTTAAGCTTCGAAATCATTCGAAACCCACTCCTTTCCGCGCGTTGCGACGGCTCGACGCTACTCGAGCTCGCCACAGGATCGGCCAAGTCCCTTTTCGGAA
>CAKMXM010000026.1:0-22736 GCA_928724795.1 Ustanciosporium gigantosporum
CGTCATCACCAAACGTGATCGAGAGCAGGACTATACCCGTTCCGAGCCGAGGCCTCGGACCCGGTGCCAAATTGTCGGATAAGAAAACCGCGGAAAGTGCAGCAGCCTTCATCGCCCTTCACTCGCAACTGATGGACGAAATCCCACAGTTCAATTACGGTGTACGGGCAACTGTTAGACATCTGCATCGAGTCATTCTCAGGACGCAGACAACACTTCATATGCGGGTTCATAGAACCTTGATCGACTTGGGACAAGAATGGAGGGGCTCGTGCTGGTGAAATCGCGTTGGACGAAGAGACCGACGAGCGATCGATGCGACATCTCACCCGGTCAAGATCTTTTGGCCGATTCACGAGTAGTGTGGCCGGATTTGTAGAAAGTCTGGGCATCATCTCTGCTTTCCAGTAGAGTCGACCGATCGTCGGTTTCGAGCACGCGGCTAGCGCAAGTCTGAGCCCAGCAAGCACCACACCTTCTCTCCGCTCCGGACGATCGTGAGCTTGGAGATCCGACTTCACATCGAATCTGCCGAGCACACAAAGCATGAGCAACAAGGTGGAAGCGGTCACAGCAGCCGGCGGGACGAGCTGAATATTGCCTATGCCTCAAGCGTCAGTCCGTTTACACCCCACTCGCGGAGCGAGGGAACTGGTGGCTCGCGCTCGCCTGCATTCTCTCGGCGACAGATTGCTGGGTTCTCAGCGCGCATCACCCCACCGCTGCAGACGTCTGGCTTGCCCCTGCAAACAAGCCGGGAAGGTCAGGGGTTTCATGGGTCGACTACGGTGGTCGGAAGCAGTACACGGTTGGGAGGGAACTTGTCGCGCGAACTTCATAATCGGCCGACACGATGCACAGCGCCGCCTCAGGTCTTACCAGATCCGATCCTCCCCACACCCATAAGCAAAGCACGCCTCTGACTAGCAACGACGACACGAGCGAGTCGCAATTCAACCATAGCCTCTCGAGCGACGACGCACCGATGTTGCCAGCTCTATCATTCAGCCCGGATCTGTTTGCGCAACCTGGAAGCGGTTTCATGGACGGTCATCTGAACCCCGGAGTCTCATCTTCGGAAGCATCTCCGCATGCTCGCGAGATCGTGAAGGCGAAAGGCCCAAGGATGCAACTGAGCGACCGCCGGCAGAGGCGATGCGGACTATGGCTGCGGTTGCCAACAGCCCGAGCACTGAGGTCTTCAGCGACCAAGAATGGACATCCAATGCTCGACGCTATGTAGTGGGAGACCTTTTTAGGGTCGCAGACGTCGACAAGCCCACCTGTTTGGAACGTCAAAGGCGTGGCGAGACGGGCTGGGTGGAGAGAGAGAATTTTGCTCCGCTCACTTGACACTGATGGTCCTTTGGGCTCCTCGTCCTTCAGACTGCTTAGCTTTTCCTTCGTGTACAGGAGGTCTTCGTTTCCGATGAAACCTTCCAACAAGACTGCGGGGAACGAAGAAGTAGCCGGCATCGATTCACTCGACTAAGACATTTTTTGGGTAACAGACAACGCGAGAAGTTCGGCAGGAACTTTATTTGGGGTTTTGGTCTTGTTGCCGTGTGTGGTGTGCGTTGTTTGTGCTGTTTTCTTCGCGATTTCAAATGTTTACTCCGTTCCGGCAAGAGATTGGATCAAGGGACTGAAAGAGGGTTTTTGGCAATTGATTGATTTCAAGGAGCGATCTAGATGGCCCCTTTTCGGCGGGAAAGCATCCTACGGACGAGAGAGAAGCCCTGAAACTCCGACAAAGAGGTTCGCCGAGCAAAGCAAGAAATGTGTAACTTAGTGCAAAGAGCTTACCTGGCCACTTGACAAGTCCTTTGAAATCGCCGAATTTTAGCCATTGGCGAAAGAGGTCATCGAGATCAGGCTTGCCACTGCGAAGGAATCCGAAGCTCTGCATTGATCTCTGTCTCGTTGCATTCCATTGGATTGCAACATTGGAGTCGGTAGGGGTACTGAGACACATGGCTCCGAGAATGGCAGCGACATGTGATGAAAGCAGATGCCATGGGTCGTCGTTATTGGAAGCGACATTGGGACTGAGATCGCTTCAAGAAAGATTGAGCGATGCCAAGGCAGCTGATGATTCGAACAGCCGCCGTCGTGATTCGAGGCGGGCTATGCCCTTGCCATTTACGGTAGACGAGCGAGACGTTACGAAGCCTGCACGAAACCACTGTTTACACTCGATGAAAGCATCACCTCTCCCTACTTCCAGATGCAAGAGGATGAGCTGGGAGCAGGTCTTGGCGAGAAGGTTTCAGCTCTACTGATTGCCACACTGATGCCCTGCCCGAGCAGCAGGAGGAGAACCGAAAGTACAGGTGTAGGGGGCTTAGGAGGCTCACAGGTGCTCGTGGCATCAGAAGATCTGTAGTGCTTTGATTCGCGATCCATGGCGGCTTCCTCCCTCAACGCTAGGTGCGCAGGAAGAAACACAATGAGTTTCGGACAGATGGAACTGAGAAGACGAAGTTGGCAAGCGACTCGGTCGTCACCGTTCTCCGCGAGAAGAGCAAGCAGCAATGGTCTGCCCGTTTGATGAGCAGACGATGAGCAGACGATCAAAATAGTTCGATGGCACCTCGACAAGAAAAAGTGTATATGGGTCTGAGGAAGATCTCCTAGCAAAAGGGTGCCAGCCAGTGATGGCAGCATTGAAACAAAGGTAGCATTATTATTTAGCAAGATGCAACACTTGGACCTTGTCGCTTGGTTATGCTCGTTCGACGTTGTAGCAACGTTGGCCGACTGGAGCTATGCGGCGCACAATATCTTGACTTGGATCGGGTGTGATCCGGTGCGGTCCCTGCACTAGCCTGGCTAGACCAGAGTGGTGATGCCGCCGTGTAAAGGAGAGGCTGCGGGTGGCTGGCCATGTCGATTGGCAAAGGTTTGAGGTCTGAGCTACCATGGCGAAATTGCGCGTTGATATTGTTTGCTGTGAAGATGCTCCATGGGTCTCAGAGAGAGCAAGTCGAAGGAAGCAGTGTTGCACGGCTGCTTCTAGCCTCAACGGGCGTAATGAAGGATCGGTTGCTGGTGCCCACCAATCATGCAGGAACTTTAGCAAGCACAGAGCTTTGATCTTTGCATATTGCCTAGAAAGTCATGGCCACAACAGAATGCAGGCTACTAGACGCATCTGGTGGACATCCTATCCAGCCCGAAGTGTAAGTACATCGGAAGCTCTGAAAAAAAAGGAGAAGCATCTTTATAGACCGAACAGCATATCGCATTGGAATCTGATCAGGAGGAGCTAGGTTGAGAGGGAGAAAGCTTCGATCTGCCCGTCGGAAGCTTTCGGAAGACTCGACCTGTACGTTTGCAACCCAGCGACATGAACCCTTTCCACTTTGAGCACGATCTACAAGATCCATTTGTGATATACTAGCCTCGAGGCCTGGCTGTGCAGGCGACGGTGGTGGAGTTGCTTGCAAAGGATAAACACTGTAATGAGACACTCGATGGGTTCATCAGACAGGGTGGTTTCCATCCCATCACTTGTATCGTCCTCTGTCTAGCAAGAGCGAGCGAAACAAGAATGCGAGACATGGAATCCTAAATATCCGTTCCTGCGAAAATTAAACCAAGTCTTAATATTATTATTTTTCTATTCGATCCATCATCAACAACTAAGCTACAATACCTCGAAGGAAGTGCTGTTGTAGCAACATAGAAACCATCCATGGCATAACCTTGTAGCTCATCACGCACGGCTACATTATGCTTCTGCTATCTATATCATCTGAGACGACTTAGAGCTTCTTGGCTTGATGTCGAAGAGTGGGAGTGTGATGGATGCGGTGCAAGGTTGGTAGTGGGAGATGCAAATACGCCGAGGAGACAATTTATTATTCAGCGGACTTGATTCTCTTGGTTGCTCGACGTCGCTGCTTGCGGAGAGATTTTCCTTCCTGTTCTAGTTTGGATTCAGTCAGCTTCATCTTCGGTACGTCTCACTACTTTGTGGCTCTGTCCGGTTGACTTGGGTCGCTTTACGATTGTCGAACTACTTAGGCCATGATGAACAACTCTTCTTCGTCTTCGTCTCCGTTGCTTGTTGCAGTAGCACCTCCTCCAAGTGGATAGATAGGTTGGGGTCTCTCTCGCATGAATAGTTGCTGCACATGGATGCAAATTACCGTCGACCTGCATCTCGGTTACCGTAGCTTCTTTCTCTTTGATTGCTTGCTCTTCTTTGCCTTTTCTTTTTCCTATTCTCTGCTCTTTCTCTCATTTCAACCTCAACTCGCCTCGCCTCGTCCCCTGTCTTGGCCTTGGCGTTGACCGCTAAGATCCAACTCGGCCCGTACTCTTAGTCTGCACGCAGCTAAAGGTCACACCCAGTCGGCAAGTGAGACTGAAAATCCAAATCTTGATGGTTTGCTCATCCCTCTCTCTTTCTGCCTTGTTCTTAACCCTCCGTTGACCGTCAGTAGTTGAGTACAGTAGCATCATATTCGTTGATCGCTCAAGTCGGCCTCATTTTAGCTTGCTCGTACCTTGGTCTTGCTTCCCTATCTTTGACTCATGTCAGGCACGCGCCATCACGCACAAACGCTTTCCCTCTTTTTTCTCTCTCTCTCCCTTGGATCTCTTGTCGTTCCTTCGTTCACTCTCTCAACGGCTCCCGCTTTGTAACCCGCACCTCTTCTCGCTGTCATCCTCCTCTTCCTTCCTACCTTAGCAACCATCCAGCTCCCTCCTCCCTGCCCGCCTTCCGATCCTGGCTATCCAAGTCACCTCTCCCTCCCGCAAGTCTCTCCATCACCAAAACCATACTCGCCGTCCTCCTCTTGTCTCTGTCGTTCCCTTCCTTCCAGCTCTTCGTCCCCGGCAGCGGATCGAACCAGCCACCCTCAAACTTGCGCCAACCAACTCAATTGCACCATCTTCCTTCTTCTTCTTCTTCTTCTTCTTCTTCTTCTTCCGCCGATCTCCCGACCCGTCGCTGCTTGGCTCTCTTTGCAAGTTGCCACACATCTCGCTACACCCGAAAGTTCTCATCCATGTCGACATAAATATCACATCCGTGCTTTGCTTCGACGCCACATTCCCATCATCTTTCTTTCGACGATCTTCCATCATGCAGGACCGGCTGTGCGACTGCGGATGTAACCTCAATCCGTCTAGCTCTAGTCGTTCCTGTGACAGTCAATCAGGACTACCCCTTCTGCGTTCTGATCGCATCACGGCCTCTCTGCTTCGTCGATCGCCCCCCTCTTACCATCGTCTCACCCGTAATGGCTCCTCGAGACGCCCGATAGCCCGCACGGAACCCACCACCGCATCTACATCTTCTGTCCGTCCAGAGTCGACTTGTGGCATGACGTCCGTTCGTTGCCTTCGGCCTTCCTTCTCCTCTGCGCTTTTCACCGTGCTTTCGATCATCCTGCTTGCGATGCTTCCCATCGCGCATGCTCAGTCGTCACCCTCACCCTCACCCTCGGCCACCCGAACCCACACCCGCACCCTGGGACAAAGCACTAATGACTGCCGCCCAAACACCACAGGACACCACGTTGAAGTTGGGCATCACTCAACCAGTGGTTTTGCGGAAACCATGAACATCACTTTTGATCCTAGTCGAGGCACGCCACCTTATTCGCTCATGATCGCCATCGAAGACTGGTGGCCCATCGTTGTCAAGCTTCCGCAAGACTACGACGACGCCTCCAAATCGCTCTGGTTATATCAGTTCCCCGTACCAACCTTCCGAGGTGCTACCACCAACCCTCACATCATCGTCTCCATCACAGATTCAACTGCACAAATGTCAATTCTTCGGCCATCGTTCAGGTGCAAAACAGCACAGACGCTGCTTCCTGTCAAGCTATGCCGGCGCCGGCGATTTCATCTTCTACACCGAGAAAGCTGCCTCCCAGTGTCAGGACTATGACATTTTCTGGAGAGGCAATTACACTGCTCCCGTTGAGCTCGTCTTCCTTCCCGAATCTGCTCCTCCCATCTATGTGCCAGCCCCCGTATCCACTAGCGGCAATATGTCATGGACCGTCGCAATGACAGGTGGCACAGCGCTTTTTGCTCACCATGGGAGACGCAGGCGTCAAGACAGGCGGTGTCTCGAAACTCAACATCGTCGCCTTGAACGAATACTTCTCCGACACCTGCATCTCGCAGAATACCTACGCTCACAGCATCCTTCCCGTTCATTCCACTGCATCCCCCGCCACCATCTTCCCCGATGCCACCTCAACCATCGCGTCCTTGACAACCAGCAATGGTGTCGTTGCCACTGTCACAGTTCTTCAAACCATCCGCAACGGGCGCGCCTTGCACCCCTACTACAAACCGCCTCTCTTCGGCTGCCCTGATCGGACTCGTGGTGGCCACCCTTGTCGGTTTTCGGACTAGGCGGCGTTGCATTGGGATGGTTTTGCTATCGAAGGCGCCAGAAGAAGAAGCACAACATCCAGTCGTGGGATTTGCCCAACGATCCTTCAGTACCCTTCAACGCCAATCCTAACATGCCCATTGCTCCCAATTTCTTCGGTCGAAACATCAGTCGTCATGATTCCGTCACAACTTCCGAACGTGAGGCACCCATCGGCCAAGTCTCTCGGCTGCTAATTCCTACGATCCAGTCGGCCTCAGCGGTGCCCACGTTACCCATGCTACTTCGGCTCGTGGATCGCTGCGCAGCTGGACTTCGAATGCCTTCGACAATCTACACATTGCCACTGGTCACCCGCATTCGCATACTCCATCGGCCGGCAACGAGTATGCCTTGGTCGGCACGGCTTTGAATCATCAAGCCGATTCGAACAATGCTAACGCCCACTACGGTCGCCTGAGCGGCGATCTCTTCTTGCGTTCGAGTCGAGCGGACGAAAACGATATTGATGCCGAGGTTTGGTCGCCGAACGAGTCCTCAGCGAGGACTTATGACACTTCCCTGGACACACCGGCAAGCTCGGATCGATTGCACTCTCTCCGAAATGTTCATTCGCGGTCTAGAGCAGCATCCTCTCGTGCCGTGCATGGTGAAGAACGAAGAACAAATACATCACAGCTCCATTCGCGAGATCGATCTTCGAGCCCTGCTAGTGCTTCTCGCGCACATCACTCCGATGCCAGCTCCACCAAGTCTAGCCTTGTAGGTGCAGGACCAACATATCGCCCCGATGCAGCTTCACAAGCAGCGTATCAGGACCTTCTCACCAGCACTTCATCTCCGCCTGGAACCCTCATTCACAGACTACATCAGCGGCTACTGCGGTGCACCGACGATCCCACGCTCATTTGCCGCCTTCAAGCCTCTCCCCCTCGCGGCGACTCGAACTCTCTTGGCTGGAGTGGCCCTCCCGATTTTGAAAGCCGTGAACACATCTCCGGGATCTTCGACTCAAACTAGTGCTTCTGCTCGCATCATCCGCCACGCCGATGCAGGTCTTTGATGGACGACACGGCGGATGATGGCGAATTAATCAATCTCCGGGTCGGAAGATGTGATGGAACTTCCCCCTCAATATGATACCATTCACCCGGCTGGGCGGCAGACTCAGGCGCCTCGACAGCATCCATGGAATGAAGTCACCCGCAGTCACGAGCGCCGACAACAGGTGCTGTGAATTCCGGCGACATCTCAGAACAACGTGCTGAACCATCCGAGGTTCGGGCAGCCGACTTGGTTGGCGAAGTGGAAGACGAGTCTGAATTCTGGAACATCGGGCACGCATCATGCAGGTTGCTGGAACTAAGCTTCGTTTTCATCATTGACACCTGTCCTCACTTTTCTTTGACTCGGCTTTATATTTGCTTTCTCCATGTTCTCCTCTGCAGTTGCATTGACGGAGGCGTGGTAGGACAATTAATCTTGCTTTATTCTTCTTGCAGTTCCTTTTCGCAAACTCCCACACCGTCTCTACTTGTATTCTACTCCCCTGTAATTTTGCACATCTACAGTACCACCCAAAAGGGCGCTCAGCTTTCCACGACCGTGTCCTGTCATGCAGAAGGCACGTGTGGTTGCATTCGAGGTTGCGTTGAGCGAAGCGGGAGAAGCACTTCTGCTGTCTCTCACTCTGTCCAAGGATAACATCGAGCGTGACGAGACTTTGTCAAAAAGATGCCGTGATTCCGATTAGATTTTATCGCCAAGAACGAATTTATCAAGAAGACCTGCTCAATTGGGCGAAATCGGTGCATTGCCGGTACCAAGCTTCCGATCTATCCCTCTCTCCTTCCTTCCTTCATCTACAACTAGACCTGCTCGCCTGCTTCATCTCTTTCAAACTTCTTCGTCATTGGTTGTATAGCGCTACAACCTTCGCCTGCGTTGCCCCACTGGAATCGATCTACCGCAAGATCCGGGATACAATTCTACCTCCACAGACTTGGCTCAGATCAGTCAAGATGCGAACTCAGACCGGTCCCAATGAGCCGTGGCCGCCATTTGCACTACCAACAACGGATCTGATCGCGGGCTCGCTTGCAGGTGCAGCACAAGTGACAGTCGGACAACCGCTCGATACAGTCAAAGTGCGATCGCAGATTGCAGCACCCGGAGCATATCGAGGGCCGATGGATGTTTTGGCGCAGACCATCAAAGGCGAAGGTGTTTTAGCTCTCTACAAGGGCATGGCCTCGCCACTTTTAGGCATCGCTGCTCAGAATGCTCTGCTCTTCACGGCGTTCCAGATTTCAAAAGGACCATCTCCTCGCAAAACCCAAAATCTCACCATCTCGCAAATAGCAGCCGCAGGAGCTATCGCTGGAGGCGTCAACTCGATTCTATCCTCGCCCGTAGAGCTCTTCAAGATCCGAATGCAGGCTCAGATCTCTTCGAAAACATCGATAGCGACAGGAAAGGGAAGGCGCAGCTCAAGTGAAGAAATTGTCCCAAGTGGCACGAGAAGTGTACAGGAGCTACGGTGTCAAGCATGGTGTAATGCGTGGATTCTGGGTGACCGTAATGCGCGAGGTACCTGCTTACGCTGGTTTCTACACCGGCTTCGAATTGGCAAAGGCTCAGTTCCGATCCCGTCTCTTCACGCCATCCCAACCAGCTTCCGCACCTCCAGCCCTTCCCGTTTGGGCTCTGATGATCTCTGGCTCTTGTGGTGGTATCCTCAACTGGCTAGCATGCTATCCATTTGACGTAATCAAGAGCCGCATTCAGCTTTCGGATACGCCTTTACCCCGAGGTTTTGGGGGTCCGTTGCTTCTACGATATGTCAGTGACGAAGCAACCAAGATCTATCGAAGAGAAGGTGTGCGAGCCTTCTTTGTTGGCCTCAGTCCTACTCTCCTTCGAGCCATACCCGCTGCTGCTGCCACTTTTACAACCTTTGAACTGGTAAAGCAAAACCTCGAGAGCCCATAGAGTCCGTAGAGCTTCATATCTAGTATCTGTAATAAAGGTGCCGCTCAAAAAATTCACCAGGTTTGTGGTCTTGGACGGATTATGTTTCTCGCTGAACCATTCAGATGTCAGTCAGGCTCAGGCCTTGATGACCCATTCAGATGACCATTGTATTGCTGAATCATTCAGAGGTCAGTTGGGTCACTGAACCATACCGTTTTCTCAGCTGGTGGATGCATTTCAGGAGCCTTAGCTCCTGCAAGAAATCTATTTAGCTCACCTTCCCTTTGATCAGGGAAAATTAATGTGAGGGTTCCAAGGGCACTTTGCAGGCCGGTAAATTAATGCGTCTCAAGGGCAGTGAAAATTCAAAATTGGATTCAACTTGGAAGGCGTGCCATTTCAAACTGGAAGGCGTGCCACTTGAAAAAGGAAGGCGTGCCATTTGAGAATGGGAAGGCGTGCCACTTCAAACAGGAAGACATGCCACTTCAAAGGAAGACGTGCCACTTCAAACAGGAGACAAGCTACAACCACACGCATCATGGCCACAACAGCTTGTCCAGTCTGCACAAACTCATACGCTAGCAGCAATATCACCAACCATATCCGCAAATATCATCCACATGCTGTAGTCAGTGAAAGCGGCAGCAGCAGTTGGCTTGGTTGCATGTACATGCGGACAAGTTGTGCTGAATGCTGCTGCACTGCGGAAACACCAAGGAATACGGGCAGTGCCAGTCTCAGACTCAAGCAATAGCAGCAGCGCAAGAGCCAACTTCAAATGTTGCAGAGATTACAGAAGCGGAGGCAAACGGAGCAGAGGAGGCAGATACACTGGTTGCTATTGATGATCTGGACGCGCTGCTTGATCCAGCATTGTTGGTGCCATCACTGCAGAGGGAAGCAGGAGATGCAACGGTAGATGCAGAGGTAGAGGAAGATGCTGTTGATGATGGGATTGAGATCTGGCTGCCGGTCAATCCAGAAGAGGATGTGGATCAGACACCGTACAACCCACCAGCAATGCTGATGGACATTGATCAAGGGGCAGACACTACGCTACCACCGCTGCCAGCGCTGACAGTGTCTATCAATACTTGGCAACCAGCGGAAAGCGTGCCTGTAGATGTTGACAGCTTTGCGGTGACCATTGCACCAGCAGATCTTCTACACATCTATCCTCCAGGCTGTGGGTTAGGGTTAGGGTTAGGGTTAGGGTTAAGGGTTAGGGTTAGGGTTAGGGTTAGGGTTAGGGTTAGGGTTAGGGTTAGGGTTAGGGTTAGGGTTAGGGTTAGGGTTAGGGTTAGGGTTTTAGGGTTAGGGTTAGGGTGTACCTCGCACAATGAGGCATGAATGTCTGCAGTGATCGCATCTACTCGAAGCCGGTCATTCTCTTGAAAGTGCGATGGCGGAATTGATATGGAGCCATCCTGGGTCGAGATGGCTCGGATGGAGAAGATATTCGAGAGTACCTCGGAGTCTTGGTCTTGGGCGACAAACCGCCGCAACGCCTTCCCTTGCTGTCGACCTGGGCTGCCTTAATCGCATCGAAATGATCATGGCATTTGATACAGTTGCAGTTTGCAGAAGCTTGCTGTGGAGAACCCCGGACCTCTTCAGTGGCTCAGTACAGCGTTATCGCATTTCCGGGGACGGTGCGAAGCAAAAGATGAAACAAAGTCCGATGGCGTCGAAGCAGTGCGCCTTGGCGTGACATCGCGTCAGATGGATCCGCTATACGAGCAGTCGATTGGGATTCGAGTGATGCCTTGTCGTCCCTCGTATGATACGCTGTCAGCGGCGATCGGCCAGTCAGACGTCGTGAGATTGCTTTGTTACACTCTGTGCCTTCGGTCGCATTGTGATAACAGTTTTTGACGGATATTGGTTACCGAGCTTTGGTGCGAGCCGTTTTGCGCTAAAGTTTGCTCAACCGACATCGTACAGTCAATGAGTGTTACGAAGTAGATGGTTGGTCCCCAGACTACTTTGCCACAGGGTACAACTATTGCTATTGTTTCTCCCCAAGCTTGGGGATGTTGTCTGCGGGATCGAGCCTCCGAAATGAAGTTCCGTTGTTCAGCAGTTGGGGATCAAAGCGTAACCATGTGCGAAATTTTACGTCGAATCAAGCTCGAGCGAATCGCGCTGCCAACCTTCAACATCCGATGGCTGGATCCAACGTTGTCAAACGATATCAGACAAGCCGAGGAAGACTTCACAGATGGCGGTGACTGACTGACTAGGTCGGCAAGGGTCTTCACTGTTCCTGCGGAGGGCGGGAAGCCGGGGTTTGCCGAGAACGAAAGTGGAAGATGACCTGGCGTATGCCACATGCGCCGACCCAGGAAGTTTTTCTCTGACGTCGTCGCCCAGGCCTGAATCCGAAGGTAGTGAACCACCACACTTTAGTCAGCAATTCATCACCGTGGACAGCTCTCCTTCCCATCCTGCAGGTAATTGTCGCACAGCCGAAATGATTTGCACACTCATGCAAATCGATCTCCGGCTGTCTCGGCGCTAATAAAAGAGGAGGGCCCTTTCGGATTCAACCTCGCCAGCGCCGAAGCATGAGCCTGTACTGAAGCAATCGTCCTTGCAGCTTTCGAAAATGCTTACTTCGGAGCTTTCGCCATGACTACCCTGTGCCGTCCTGTGCTCTGCGTTCTTTCTGCTCCGTTGACAGTCTTGGATGTTCCACTGAAGTGGGTATGGCCTCCGGTCCCCAACTTATAAAGTTGAGGACAGGAAGACCATGTCACGTCGCCGTTCCCCAGCTATCGTCCAGATATACTCAACCACTCCGATTGTCCCTTTGCCCCAGCTTCGGCATTTCTCGAATTTGAAATACCGTGAGCCCTCCCTCAGCGACTTCTAGCCTCAGCACAGAATCTTCAGCATGTCTAAGCTCACACCAGATTGTCAGCGGGTGGATCCGACCCCGGGTTCTCTATGCAACATCACAAACTCTCCGTATGGGTTTCAGCTTGAACTGTGGCCAGGCATCGTATACAGCACTATCTTTGGTGTTCTGATGCTGGGCCATGTTGGACTCTTGGCGTACCACGAGGGCATCCCAAGTTCATGTGGATCGCGGTAGTGGGCGCTGCAGGCGAAACTGCGGGTTGGAGCAAGAGCGATAGGAGCACCGTATCCTTTCCGACCACAATGCATACCTGGCGCAGATCATCCTGTTTGATTCTCAGTCCAGCGTTCATCTCTGCTGTCAACTATGTTGCGTTTCAAGAACGTGATGGATGATTACGGCACAAAATGGTCTAGGGATCCCAGGAAGTGGTACGTGCTAGGATTCGTCGCGGGGACATCTGCTCTTTGGTCGTGCAGGCCGTCGGAGGAGCGCTATCGGCAGAGGCAGGGACGGTCTCGGAGGCAACACAACGGCAAAGCAGTCATGATTGCGTGTCAATGCCCGATTCAAGGTGGCTGTCACCAGCACCCCTTCCCTCGGCCTGTACCTTGACTACAACATCCGCCGACTTCGCGAATGGTCAGAGTCAAGCTTCACCCCTCTGAACGACCTGCGCCCAAATTGGAGACTTTCAATGCTGCCATCGGCGTCAGTACTCTGTTTATCCTGGTCCGTGCATTTATCGTATCGTGGAGATGGCTGATGGATTTGGAAAGGAATGCCTTGCTGCACGAACGGTATACTTCGACATTCTCGATGCTCTGATGGTGACCTTCGCCATCGCCGTATTCACCCTTCCATCCTGGATTCTATCTGCCAAGACACATCAGTAAGATGGAATCGGGAGGCGACGCCTCCAACTGCGCCAGCAGAGAAGAGTCGAGAAGCCACAGAAAATCCAGGCAGGCGACTCCACCCGACCCTCCCAGCACTGTCGATTCCCACACCACAGCAAACTCCCCCGCCGCCCACTCCAGCCGAAGCAGTCTCGCTTGATTCCGCGCAAATGTCCCTGTTCCGATGTCAGTCTTTCTTTCCTTTGCGTTACCTAGAAACGCTTCTCTGTAAATTGACCTGAAGCTGTCGTTCTCCATCTCGCCCGCGAGGCGTTCTCCTCGTCAATCTTGTCGTCCTTGTAGCATATCGCAAATGATCCATGTTATACTACTTCCTTTAAAGCAATCATCACACCATCCTGCAAGTGTGCTGCGGTTTTCCCCTCCGATCTTTTCAGTGATGAAGGGCGAAGTTACGTGGGATCGACTTGTGCCGTTCCGTTCGGAAGTTGGCTGACCAGAAGAGTGATATAGCGTTGTTAGATCACCTAGACTCGGATACCACGCGCCCGGCGTTGCGCGGAAGGACAGACGATGATGATGATGCTGAAGGCCGTTTTTTTTTTTTTTTTTTTTTTTTTTTTTTTATTTTTTAATTTTTTTCATTTTCTTCGAATTTTCTCCATGGACATACAATTTGGTTCGTCTCGGGGCAGTCTCGTGTCTCATCAAGTGTAAGCCCTCAAATCGGCCGGTCACGACTACGAAAGGCTGACGGGAAGGACCGCACCGAAGCTTTCTCGTCGAATCGCAGAGGGCGCGAGTCTTTCCCCCTGTAGTATGCAGAAGCCGAGGGCGATCATTGCCTTTGGTTTGAGGTTCACAGATCGTGAGGCTGACTGATCCAGATGATGATGATGGCTGTGAGGATTTTTCGAAGCGGTAAAGCACAACGCAGGCCTCGGGGATTGCATCTGTGTAAGTCCGTCGAAGGACAGAAAGCTCGGCAAATTCTTCGGAAGCTGCCAAAGGCCAGGTCGGATTCAAGTCCACCGAACCGTACTTGGATATGTCCAAATAATGATTTTATTCTGTAAAGGAATCACATTTTTGTATGGTCAGAGATTGTAATTAAGTAATGTTTACCAAGATTTCGCACGCATTCCTAATTTAGCAAGATACTGTACAATCGGCTCAGGGACCAGCCTTGACGGTTGGAGCACAGCACAGCATAGTCGAGGTAGAGCGCGAGACGCTCTCTCTTCTTCCCTCGGTGCTCGTCCTCACTCGCATCGGGAAGAAGGCTCGATCTCTTCAGCGGGGATATCAAAGTAACATTGAATGCTTGGAAAGAGATGATGTGGGGGGGATCAAGGTACGGTAGGGTAGACCAAAGGGAACTCATTCGGGGTCGCTTGACAATCATTTTCTAAGTCCGGACCGACACGGGCGAGCATTCTTTATATTTGCAATCTTTTGTTTTTGATACAGTATTTTGGTCCGGCAGTGTGCAAATCGGTCTGGGCATACAGTCACAACAAGGGTCTCTAAAGATACCAGGAAATACAGTAAAAATAAATGTGTCAGATGTTTTGAGTGGACTCTGCCGGATGTCGCAAGCCGTGCTTCTGCTCGTGCCCTACACAATAGTAATGCTCTCGCTCTCTCCCAGCCTTCTCCCCCTGCCTACCTCTCTATGTGGTTCACGTTGCGTACACTTCTTTTCCGCTAACACTCGACTCACCTCAAATCGGACCCAAGCCTCAATCGACTCTCGTCAAACCTTAGCGAGGATCTCGTTCCTTCCGTCCACCTTTCCATCTTCTTCATCGTTCCTCAACGGAAGGCCATCATCTCGATCCTCTCCCCTTCTCATCAATCATCTACGCATCGCTTCATTCCGCTAACCTTGGATTTGACGATACGCGATTCTTGAGGTCAGAATATTTAGGCATATCATACGAAATACACTTCTTATTTGGCATCTGAATTGAATCGAATCCCATCCGATTTCAGCATGCTGCTGAACCTCTCTCCCAAGAAGCGCATCATATAAGCAATCGCAGCTGGGCGGCTGAACGCTCAACAACTTTGCATCGCCTTCGGGCAACCGCACCAACGCAGATTCTACAGCGGAATCAATGGTGCATCGCCACCATCATCATCATGTTTGGCAGAAGCAAGAACAAAGGCAGCACGGCTCACGCCGGCAGCCAGCCTGCTGCTCAAACTGCGTCATCATCACCCCGCGTTGGCACGCTGAAAGCTTTTTGCCCAAGCTTTCCAACTATCAGTTTTCGATCAGATTACCGTCTTCAAGAAGAAGCGTCCGCCACCTGCGCCGCGCACCGTACTTCTTCAACGACTCTCTACCCCAGGAAGCTTTGCGACCACAAAGAGGTCGTCCCCAGCAACACTATGTCTTTGCCAGCAATCAAGTTCTGACCGCCAAATATACCCTCTATAACTTCCGTCTTCCAGAACCTGCTCGAGCAATTCCGCCGTGTCGCCAACTTGTTCTTCTTACTCATCGTAATCTTGCAGTTCTTTATCAATTTCACAACCATCAATCCGGGTGTCTCCATGTTACCGCTCTTGGCTGTCTTGGGCATTACTATGATCAAAGGTGGATACGAGGACATCCAGCGACATCAGTCGGATAGATACATTAACCGACTCAAGGTAAAGACGTTGACAGGAGGAGGATGGAAGAATCCAAACGTCATGGGGGCCAAAATTAGAAGCATCTCGCACCGCCCGGGGGCTCCATCAATGCCAAGGTTTATCGGTGGCAGAGAGCGGACCAAAAGTGCGGCGCGAGATGGGCAGAGGAGGCCGCTGCGGCTGCTGAGGAGGGCATGCGTATCAGCAGCGTGAGCCAATCGAACCTCAGCTGATGCTCTGGCGGCGGCACTGCCCCCGCTGGGGAAGGGGCTGTCCCCGTTCCCTGGCGACTAGCAACTTCCACATCCAGGCTTCATATCAGTTAGCCCGCAGAACCACTACACGACTTTAGCTTGTTCGAATCAGATTGACAACTCGTGATGGCAGGGATCAAGCACAAGGCCGCATCCTTTCCGCGGAAGAGGAACACGATTACTTTGCCAAAAAGGCGCCTGGGTGGGGAAAACCAAGATTTGGGAGGATCTCGCGGTGGGCGGCTCCGTGTACTCGCAACAATCAGGCCATCCCCGCCGATATCATCATCTGCGCTACCCGCTTGAGGAAGAGGACGGCTGCTTCGTCGAAACCGCAAAACTTGGACGGTGAAACGAACCTCCAAAGCTCGCCATGCCGTGCCTGAGCTCAGCTCACTCGAACTCGAGTTTGCGCTGCGAGCCTCTCTCAGGATCGATGCTGAACCTCAGGATACAAGCATGTACCCCGCTTGAACGCGGTAGTGTTGTGCTCAACGACCGATTCATTAAGAATGGTGCGTCCCATTAATGCCCCGTCACGCTCGATCAGGTCCTGTTGCGAGGATGCAATCTTCCGAAACACCAGGTGAAGTTGTCAGGGGTCGTCCTCATGACCGGATGGGAGCACGAGATCATCACAACTCGGGGAATGACCCCTTCCAAGCGTTCCAAGGTCGAAAGTAGATGAACCCAGGTGGTGATACTTCAATCTGGCCGTTTTCGCATCCGTCTCTGTCGCATGTGCCATTTCCGATTACTTCTTGGAGCAGTACTACTTTGATCGAGGAGCCTGTTGGGGAGCATGCCGCGGTTCCATAGCGATGACAATCCACGAATCAGCGGTCTGATCGCTTTCGCGAATTCGCTGATTACGTTCCAGAACATCGTGCCTATCTCTCTCTACATCTCTTTCGAATTCGTACGGCTCGGCTCAGGCGTTCTTCATCTACGGTGATTACAGCATTTGAGCTGAAGACCAGCCGACAGACACATGATGCTTAGACCTGTCGGACGATCTGGGTCAGATCGAGTACATCTTCAGCGACAGACCGTTGCGTTGACGCAGAATGTCTTGATCTTCCGAGAATGCTCTGTTGGTGGTGTCATCTACCATGGCGAAGGCTCATCGCCGGTCGATGGATCGGATGGGAATGAGAATAGAGATACGCCACTTGTCTCTGGCGAAAAGGATGGTCGCTCTAGCAATGAGGACTCCGCCATCATCGGATCCGGCTCGAGCCTGATCACAGCATCAAGAAGAAAAGTGAAACCCGCCAATCCTGAGATCCCCACGCTGTGTAGGGATGCTAAGCTTACAGACACGATAAAGGAACGCGACTCGGATCCAGGCCCAAAGGTTGGCAACTTCTTCCGATGTCTTGCTCTTTGCCACACCGTTCTGTCCAGGATCAGAAGACGGGTCCGTCGAATATCGAGCGCAGAGTCTGATGAGCGGGCGCTTGATATAGGCCGCTGCTGACGTTGGTTTCACCTTCTTGGGCAAAGAACGGCAAACGCTGCGGATGGCTTCACCATACTCCGACAACACCTGAAGTCTACGAAGCTGCTCACCGTAAACGATTCATCCTCGGCCCGGAAACAAATGAGCGTCGTTCTCGGGCGCGAATCTGATGGTCAGCTGCTGTTGTTTGCCAGAGGAGCGGAAAGCATCATGTTTGAGCGTGCCCGAGCCGGCCAGGACGATATCAAACAACGCACGGACGCCTCACTGGAAGAGTTCGCCAACAAGGGTCTTCGAACTCTTTGCTTGGGTGGCAAAGAGCTGGCTGCCGAGTTCTACGACGACTGGTCCCATAGATTTCACGAAGCCGCCGTCGCTCTGCAGGATCGCGAGGAGAAGATGGAAGCGTTAGCGAGCGAGCTGAGCGCGATTTCGATTTGTACGGAGCAACAGCCATCGAGGACAAGCTACAGGACGGTGTGCCCGAGACCATTGGGGATCTCAAGCGAGCTGGTATCAAAGTCAGGGTCGCGACAGGAGATAAGCTCGAGACGGCCATTGCAATCGGATATAGCACAATGTTGTTGACCGAAGACATGAACCTGATTGTAGTACGTGGCGGCGAATATGGTCAGCCCAACTCTGCTTACGAACAGTTGAAGAAAGCCATCGTTCGATTCTTCGGGGGTCCGTCAATCCTGCAAGAGATGCAGCATCAACCTCCTGGAACAGGATCCGGAAGGTGGACGTGCCTCCAGTTTCATGAATCGTCGACCTCGTATCCTGGGAATCGACGCAGCAGCGTCAGTCAAGAAATTTCGCTGAAGTCCGGAAGGCAACGGAAGCCGACCGGTGGCTGCCTTACTGGTCATCGACGGCACCGCTCTCGGACATGCGCTGACCGAGGAGTTTGCTTAAAGACTTATTGCTTCGCATCTCGACCCAGTGCAGGGCCGTCATCTGCTGCCGTGTTTCTCCGCTCCAGGCGCTCATCGTCCGCCTGATCAGAAAGACGCTCCTCATTGTTCACAGTTTCTTTCATAATGAGATCGGTCTTGTTCTTCGCCATCCTTTTTCTCTCTCTGGGTAGAGACAAACAACTGCCTTCCGCCCGCTTTCGAACTCGAGATACATGCCCGGAACGTCCGTTTCGAACAAAGCCTGAACGAGATCACCGAACATCAGGTCGTCGACCATCCTGATCTTCCCAAGGAAGACTTAACAAAAGCCAAGCTCGCTGGATGAGGATCGAAGAGCCAGGAGAAGTGGAGCTTTGGTCCGCCACACACAAATCCCAGACATGCCGAAGGCTCGGTCCGTCAGAATGACAAGATCAGGGAGCTCTTTGACTTCACTGGAACCAATCCGAGATGGGTGCGGATGAACTATTACCTTAAGAACATGGGACGAAGTTCCTCTGACAGCTCAAGGATTTGGACTCGAAGAGATCTTCAGAGAGGAGGTCCAATGGTATTAGGTGCCAAAACACGGGCATTTCAATTTAAATTCAGACAACTTACAGTATCGCTGGGAGCCAAACAAAGCCGAAAAAAGGCGAAGTACAGCTTCAAGCTCTCGAGCTCAGGAAGTCCCCTCAGCCAATTCAATCCATCAATCTTGAGGCCAGAGGCGCGAGAGAGCCCTCGATACGCTGCAACTAGCAGCCGCACCAGCGACACTCGAGGAAGACCGGCACGGATCGCTACGACTACGAGGACGATCGGCCCTTTTCCGAAGAGTATCGCGAATGGCGTCGTCATCATCGCCCCAACTTTCACTTCGATATCGGAGGCGAGGACGAAGACAGTCATTTTCGGCGCTAATCCTCATTCTCACCAGTCCCGTTTGAGCCCCTTCGAGCTTGGGCGTGGAAGGGAGGAAAGAGACACTCACATTTCCGGATTCTCCACCTTGGTCTAGGGGTAGCGGCCACGTTTCCCGCCCCCAACTCTTCCCACCAGCGCTCAGAGATGACCAATCACTTTCCTGGAAGTGGTGCTTCTGACCACCATCACCAGCCCTCGGCAGACTCTAGGCAGATCAGGTGGCGGCAGTTCCGACCCTGGTTGCTGGTGATTGCGAATGCGGCTCTTGCGACGGTTCCGAATAGTCCATTCTTTGCTTCTCCCGAGACGAAAGGAGTTCGAAGTAGCAGACATTCTCCTCCTTTAATTCTCTCCTGCTGATCCCCTGATCTGTTTCTGTCTTAAGCATCCTCAATCAATTCTGTTTTTCTGTTAGGGTGATTCCGATTGATGATGAAATGAGTAAAGAATGAGCTGTTAAGTTCTTTGCAGCCCGAAACTCTTCAGACCTCTTGTCTCGTGCGATTTCACCGAATATGTTTGCGACACGTAAGAGAAGCGCGCCCGCTCTTGGTAACCGGCAATTCCACGAGCCGAAACTGCCGTTGCGCTGCTTGAACGACTTAGTTACTAAGTTAACTGTGGTTTGCAGCCTTGAAGGTGTCGGTTTCTAGATGGCTTCTCTGTGTGTCTGTCATCACAGGACAGCGGCTTCCGACATCCTGCACGATTCAGTGTGCTTGGTCCCCTTCTACCCCACATTTCTTGACGTGAATCTCAGCCATTCACACAGTACTCTTTCGTGGTCACCATTTCCCTCGACCTCGCTTGATCACCAGTGCCCTTGCTTTGGCCCTTGGTGCAAGGGTCTCCGCTCCGTCGCCTCAAGTTCCTCCTTCCTTCCCCCGCCTGTTTAAATATCCGAGCTTGCGCGCAACAATCGGCTCCCTGCCTGCCTGGACGATCTTACCCGCCGCTAGCAGGTTTGAAGCAACACCAGGCAAACGCACAAGATGGCTGCCCGAAAGGCTTACGTTGTTGGTGTCGGTATGACCGCCTTCCCCTGCCTGCTGACAAAAGACTACCCTGTTCTCGGCTTGGAAGCCGCTGTCAAGGCTCTCATCGATGCAGGACTTACCTACGATGATGTCAGTACGCTACCGCAGGATATGTCTATGGTGATTCGACTTGTGGACAGCGGAGTGCTTTACCAGCTTGGCATGACTGGAATTCCCATCATCAACGTCAACAACAACTGCTCCACCGGCTCCAGTGCCTTGCTCTTGCTGCCAGCATGCAGTCATCGCAGGCCAAGCTGACTGCGCCTTGGCTGTCGGTTTCAGAGAAGATGGCACCAAGGATCGCTTCAATCCGCTTTCTCCGATCGAGCCGCACCTCGAAGGACCCATGTCGCAGCTATTGTTGAGATCGAAGGGCAAAGAAGTACAAAGAGGAAGACTTTGGTCCCTTTGCTGCTCATATCTTTGAGGCTTTGTGGTCTTGAGTACTGTGAAAAAGTATGGAACCACCTGGGACCCATCGCAGAGATCTCGCCGCCAGAATCACCGACCTCTGCTAAGAAGTTTTCCGCTCCAGTTCAGAGCCACTCTGACCGAGATCAGGTGAAGAAAGCGAGGAAAGATCACCCGAGAGGGTCCCACGCTCCCCATGTGCAGTCCCACCTCAGACGGAAGTTGCTGCCGCCATCATTGCCTCCGAAGAATTCGTCAAGAAGCACGGTCTGGAAGACCGAGATATCGAGTGGCGAATCTGGGTATCACCACGGACTCGAGTTCGACTCTCGCAGACCGATCCAGAATCGAACTCGCTGGTGCCGACGGGCCCGCAGAGCTGCCCAGATTGCATACAAGCAGGCAGGTGTCGGCCCTCAAGATGTCCAGGTGCTGGAGTTGCACGAGTGCTTCGCACCCAACGAGCTTGTCACCTACCCCGCTCTGAGTCTCTGCGCTGAGGGAGAAGCACACAAGCTCGTCGAGCAAGAAGCTGAATACATACAACGACTCTGGAAAAGGATGGTCGTCTCAATCCATCAGGTGGACTGGAATCCAAGGGACACCCTCTTGAGACTTTTCTGGATCTGGGTATGATCAGGAAGTATATGGTGGACCAGCTCCGAGGCGATTCAGGTGTCCTGCGGGCGCTTTGTGCAAGAATGTCGGGCACCCATGACCCACAACATCGGTTTGGGCGGCAGTTGTGTCGTGACCATTTTGCGGACCCTCGTTCTTCAAAGCCGGCGCTACCAACTCCGCCCTGGCGCTTGACACAACGATGGTGACAATGTAAAGTCCATCACCAAGGAGAAGATCTCGACGGGGTCTAAGAGCAAGCAGTACTCGGACTACCTTCCTGCCAAGCCTCTGATCCCTTTCTCCTTTTTTTTTTCTCGTTTTGAAGGTGATCAAAGCGTTGTCAAGTGACCCCTTGCCTACTCAACCCACTCTTAAATGCCTGCTTCACGTTCTTGCGTCATCACAGCCTTTATGTTCGATTTCGTCCCCTGTACATACACAACATCGTAACAAAATATCGGATGTACCGATCCTGCTGCTTCGCCCTTTGCACTCTGGGACATATTCGTCGGAACCTTGCTGCCGTATCCTGCCAGCCAGCAAGAAGCTGGCGGCAGTTTACCGACTGGGCGTAGTGTGGCTTGACTGCATAGAGTAAGATGTTCACCCGCCGCCAGATAATTTGACGGCGCCGTTCCCTAACCGACCGATGAGAAACCTGTGTATCGGTCAGCCATCGAGTCGGACCCCCGCCCACGGAGGAGGATTTGGGTGTCGATATCTGTCACTTCATATAAACCGGCACGTGTAGGGGCTCTGCGTCAGGTTGCGTCAGTTGCGTCGGGTTACGTCAGGGTGCTTGGATGATCTCTCATAAGGTGCAGCATTTGCTCCCCACGACCTGCATTCTCATTGAGGCTCATCTCGGTCGCCAGAGGTACATCCCAGGCTTTGAGGCTTTCTGGTTGTTCTCTTTCTCTTCGCGCGTGCTCTGCGTACAAGTCATCGTTGTCGAGCTGTTGCGGACGTATTGGGGTTCCTTTCAACTTTTCTCACAGAACATCAAGCTCACATGGGTGTCAGCATGGCGGCCTCTTTCCGACATCTGATTATTCTTGCCTCTTCTTTGAAGCCCTGGCGCCTCGCTCTGGCTTCCGGAATAATGGATCTTCACCTGCTGTTCGATACGCTGGCGTCACCCAGTACGTTCTGGGTTATCTGCCCTTTTTTTCTCCGCAGGGATCCCGCCACTTCCAGATATTAGGCCACAAACGACTCCTGAGGGCTGGAAGGACGCTTCAGGCCAAGGTCCTCAGCAGCAGAACGGGCTCCCAGCGGCGGTGGTTCGCCCTTCTTCAGGCCAAGCCAGCGCAGTCCTTTCATTGAATCTTCGGCCGGAGACACTCCTTCCTTAACGCCGAGCAGCGCCACATCAACCAATACACGTCGCTAACTCGGAAATGGGGATGGAAC
>CAKMXM010000027.1:0-10850 GCA_928724795.1 Ustanciosporium gigantosporum
CGTTAACGAGATCTTTTTTGCAAGACTACAAAAAGTAAAATACTAGCCAACAAGAAGGAACCCAAAAGATCCCCGCAGGTAGTCGAAGAAGTCTTGGAAAGGTCTCCAAGCTCTACTTTGATCGCTCTCTGGGCCAAAATTTGCTCTATCGATTCGAACCATTCAGTACGTTGATTACAGGAAAAAAGAACGGTCCCAAGATGGGGGATGGAGATGTTGGCAACGCAAAGATCCAGCAACGGCAGCATGGGAGGTGATATGGAGCCCAGCGACATCTACGGCGCTTGAACACCTTCTCGTAGACTCTTTGTCAACTTGCCCATGATCATCGTACACACGTCCATGGATGCTGAATCCATCAGTCTGCTCAAAAGATCATCTCGCTGACTTTTTAGCGTGAGTATCTCCATGTTTCTTCCTCAGATTCGTTGCTTTTTGGTGTCGTACTGAACCATTCCGCCTTTCGACTCCATCTGCAGGTTCATGTCCAAAGAGAAGCATCGTCTCTTTGTACGAGAATATGAAGCTGCCTCTCCCGCCTATCACAGACTCAGCTCAACATAGCCTCTGCTCCAAATCGCCACTGTCATCGCTCCTTCTCACAGATCTTCATCTTTTGTCATCTTGCTCATCAGGGACTTCCCCGCTGTAATAATAAGTAGAATTTCTTGTTCAGAACAGATTGACATCGTTATATCGACTGCGAGGGCAAATTCTCATCGTTATATCGACTGCGAGGGCACTTTCACTTCCTCCAGTTCACTCCCGTCAAGTGTCTGATGCCGAAGGACAATGGATCCGGGATCTTCTTCTCCCGCGCCCATCCGTCGCGAAGGACAGGCGCTATTGAGGGAGGATCCGGTGATACGGTAGAAGCAAGAAGCAGATTCGGCCAGTCTCGCTCCCTTTGATCTCGACAACGACATTCCATCAACCACTTCCTGTGGGACAGATGCCAATAGTGTGGCTATCTTGCTCTACGCAAAGCCGTGGTCGCCGGATAGCAAGGAAATCAAAAGGATCGTAAAGTGAGTCTTTCCGTCTAGCTTAATGATCTCTTCATGTCTTCTGATGCTTACGAAGACCTTCTGACACAGCCCCAGCATCCTCCCAACACAGTGGCCCTCCCGAGAATGAACGTGGCGAGCAAGGACTTGAAGAGCGTGATGAGTAGCCTGATTAGAACCTCAACCCTGACGGACCCTGGCCAAGCAGCCAGTAGCCATCGAATGACTTGAAATCTCGAGACTATGTGTGTAGCTGTGATTCAGTCCTCCTTGAAATGGCCAGCGAGATGGGAGTCATGCTGTACTGTGCTTCCGAAGGGGTGCGCCAATTGTTCGATTTGCGTTACAGACCACTGGTATATGGTGTCGTACCAGCTGAACATCGGATCGAGACTCCAGTTGCTGTTCCTCGACTGCCTTCTGACAGCATTCAGATGTGTTTGAGTTTGATTGACTCGCTCGGCGACAGCTAGCAAGTCCGCATGCAGGGTTGGACTATATTTGTGAATTTCATTGCCTTCAGCATCAACCGCGGTCTTCTTCGTGCTGCTGCAGGATAGATTTACCCTTGTTGTTTGATCCGTCCGTTCAGCCTATCATGCCCCCGAGAGCGAGTCAAGACTGAGCAGCGAAGCGTTCAGGCTATTCGTGAGGACAGAAGAGGAGACGCACTGGCTCTGGAAGTGATTCTCCATGAACCTGGAGGACTCTGAAAGGATAAGTTCTGTCACTTCCTCGGATCTCTTCCTTCGTCCTTCTCGCGATGTGTTCTTCTTGAGCGAAAGCTGCAGGACGGATCCTAATCAAATGAGTCGCATGCCCACATCTGGGAAAGGTAGTTTATGAAATGTTACTTACCTGATCTGGCATCCGGCTCAAGCACTTTCAGCTTCGGAATGGAAGGCTCATGATGCTGGTTTCTGAAATGTTTTCATTCTCATCTGCAATGCCGGGCCGAAGGATTCCACAGCGAGAACTCCGTCGACATGAGTAGAGGAACCTAAGCCGACACGAAAGCCTTATGCACTCACATCGATGCCTTCCGCGGTAGCTACTAAGACTTCATTTCGAGCTCGCTGCCCTCCCAGAAAGCCTCACAGGTGCGAGCGAAAGTCCTGTCACGAATGCACAGAGATATCAGCTCTAGCTGTTTCAGCTCTCTGGTGTCTTCCAGTCACCACCTCAAGGATGTTTGGCACCTGTGCTTTCAAGTCATTGAGCTGTTGACTCCACGCCTTCCTTCCTCGCTTTGCTCCTCTTCTCTGTTCTCTTTGTGCTGCTTCATCCATCTTCCTGAATCGAAGCAGAGACAGTTTTTGGTTTGTAACTTGGGCATAAAGATCCCTTGCTCATCTGACTTTTGTATGACAAACCATTGTCAAGATCTCGTCCATCTTGTACATGCTTCAAGGGAGGACGGCTCACCAATATCTTTCCAACGCTGTAACGCAAAGCACATCTGGAGGTATTCATGAAGGTAACCGGAGTAGTGGCCTTTCCATCTCCCAGTATCTCGTGCTCTGGACAGAGCTCTGGTCGTAAGCAAGGTCTCGGATCAGTTTCTCTCAGATGGGGATCAAGCCAACAGAAATGTTGGGAGAATCGACTCACTCGGGACGCAGCATTCGAATAGAGGGGAATTTTTCTGAACTGAAGGTAATCCAGCGTGGACACGTTCACACTCCATCGGAAAATGCTTTGCCTAGCCGCTTTGAGGTCGCATAGCGTCAAGAGGACAGACACTGTTGAAACGAACCGGATGAATCTCTCATTTACACCGTCTGCACAATGGAGCGGACAGAATACTTCAGGAAATGTCGACTTACCCGCCATTCGGTCGCTGCTGTTCGCCATGTCAGAATTTCCTCCTCTTCCGCAATCACTCTTGACAGCGGTTAGAACGTGAGAATGGCAACTGTATCGCCATGCGGCTTCAAGATTTCATCCGGCCTGCTACTTTCTCAGTAATCGCAAAAGATCCAGGGCGTCGTTATGAAGTGGCAGGCCTTAGCTTACCTTGGTCTCCAAACAATTCTTTTCCTCTCCGACTCCGCTAGGCCGAGCCTCACTCCTACCTGTAGGTATCTGAAGGAGTTTTTGCCCGCTACTGCTGCCACCCGATGCCGATCACCAAGAGTAGCAGTACCGCTGCACTAATCCTTTGGCTGGCATCTGGCAGAGCTGGAAGCGCATTTGAACGAAGAACCTTTCATTAGGGAAAAAAAAAGGCTACCCATCAGAGGGAAGCATTATGCAGCAATCGTGGGGATACAAGGCACGACATTTCAGAGCAGCACCGTACTTGTCGACCTTTCGCCGAAATTCGGTGCTGTACGGCTAGGCTTCGGGCCAATTTGACATCGAATTAACAAGAGGGCTGAAGCGGAGAATCTCCGGGGTAGAACGTGGTCGAGAGGAAATCGTGACGACTGATGCGGGGGAAACGGATCAGCCTGAACCTTCAGGTTCTGTATTTCAACGCTACAGGCTGATATTCAGGAACTCAACAACACACAAATCCGGGCTCAGGTTCCTATCCACAATTATTGTAGACATTCTTCGATATAACTAGTTTTGAGTCAAATCACAACGGGGAACGCCGAGCAAGAGGAGAGGGAGAGGTTACACTGTGTGAGAAAATACACCGCAAGGCAAAGCAAAAGGGAGAGCGAAGGATAAGGTGAGAGAGAGGAGGAGGGGAAAAGAGCGAGAGCGAAAAAAGCTGAACCTCTTGAAGTCACTAATTGTGACGCGACAGAGTGGGAAGCGTCCACAGCGGCTTCGAGGCCTCAAAGCGACTCTTCGCTGTCGGGCGGTCGGCTTATCCCCATAGTCGGCATGGATGCCTCCTCCTCTCTCCTTCGAATGATAGCTGAGCGTTTGACAGGGAAAGACACTGGTCGGCACACAACCTAATTTCGAAGGGAGAAGCCTTTCTTCTTGGTGGCTTGTGACACTTTTTCCGGCGTCAATGGTCGACCCGGATTCGAGTCTCCTTCGCTTGTCTTCCAGCTCGAGTCGCTGCTTCTCGAGAGCATCCCGCATCTCTCGATGTCGAGCATACAGCTCTTCCTCGCTCTGTTTCAACTTGGCTCCCTTCTCTGCTACCTTTTTGCTGGAAGACGAGCTTCATCTCGTTTTCCATCTTCCTCAATCGGGCTTCGTGGATCGCTCGCTCTTCGGCCATCTTAGCAGCTGGGTTGACCTCCTTGAATACAGAGTGGTCCTGAGTAACACCCATGGCCACCAGCTTCTCCGTTCGGTACTTTTCGTACAGGACGTTGTTGGTGTGTTCCTTGAGCTCCTCCATGTGCGTGTGGATGAGCATCTGTCGCAGCTTGACGAAGTCGCAGTGATCCTCATTGTCAACTTCGATAACACCCCACGGATACGCTCGGCCCCGTACCCTTCGTCCGTCAGGTGTGTCGATCTCGGTGTTGGAACCAACGACGGCAAAAAGGAACCTTGGTGGAGATCTCTTGGATTTCCAGCATGGTCTCCTCATCTTCGGTCTCGTAGATAGGGTGCGTGGAAGATCTCGATCTTGTGGTAGGCGATGTCGTTGAGGATTCGTTGCTTGAACTGTACGATCTCTTCGTCGGTCAGGGTGTCGGATTTGGCGATGACGGGGATGAGGTTGACTTTCTGGTGCAATCTTCGCATGAATTCGATGTCGATGGGTCGCAGGCTGTCAAGTAACGTCAAGCAATCCGATAGAAGTCCTTCAGAGTCAGTGATGAGCTTTTCGATACTCTAGACCACGCAGAAGAGCGGGAATGGAGCGCTTAGTGGATGAGAAGGACTTACGCATGACCCGTAGGTTGGATGAAGTAGATGCAGGCGTGAACCCGGTTGTCTTGCATCTTGTTTCGGTTGACCCGGTTCTCCTGTTCGAGGTAGGCATCGAACCGAGATTCGATGTTGTCTACGATCGGTTTCCAACTGTATTAGGAAGAGAGAAGCGGAAATATCGAAGGATGTCAGTGTGATTGTTCAAAGGGCGGAAGATGTCAGGAGCTGATCAGCAGTCGTGCGGATCCACTTACCTCTCATCATTGTTGATGAAGTCTCCGGAAACCAGGCGTATCGACCACATTGAGTCGCAAACGAACGCCGTTCTCCTCGATATCGGAGCTGATGCTCTCAATCGCTACCGTCTTGGGTCGTTCCCGGTGCGGAGGCGGGACCTCCTTGCGCGGGTAGAGGGTGGTGTTGAAGAGCGTATTGATCAAGGTGGACTTTCCCAGTCCTGGATTCACCTACTACCATGGCAGTGAAGTTGAACCCCTTTCGAACACTCTTTCGATGCACCTGGTTAGGTAGATTAGCGAAGCCAACATAGCCGGTGAGCTTTTTCGTGCCGCAGCCACGCCGGATGTTGGTGCGGATGCAGCAGGAGAGGCGGATTCGGCGCCGTTCATGTTGATCAATTAGCTTCGCAAGGATCGACAAAGTCAGAGTTGGCTCGGAAAAAGCTGGTGTAGAAAGCTGAGCGAGAATGATGGTAGTATCGAAGTCTCTTGAGATCAGGACAACGATGCGAGGCTCGGATAGGCAATCACGAGGCAATCGAGGATCCCAGCCCTTTTATTGGTGTGTTTGCAGTTTGAACAAGAAGCAAGGGTGTCAAGGCTTGAGATCACAGGCTCCGGTGGTCTGGCACGCTTCGCCTGTGTTAAGAACGTGGAGGATGGAGCAGGTGCCGAAATTTGAAGCTTCGAAAGCAAAGAGAAAGGTAGTAGCTGAGAAAAGCGAGGATCGAAGTGAAGGGAAGAGAGACAAGGGGAGAGGAGGAAAAGAAGCAAGGACAGGGAATGTTCGGCAGAAGGACTAAGGTGGTAAGGTGTCGGATGGTGACGGCGTCGGCAGCGGAGAGAATGCTATCGATATAATGGTAGACTCGACGAGGTTGTGATGTCGAGCTGGGACACACACGCACAGGCTGTGAAGTTGAAGAGGGTTTTGGGCCAGCGCTTTCACTCCAGCTAAGCGCATCCTTCCAATTCATCGGAAAGCGTGTGTGCGTGTGCGTTGTGTGTGTGTCTTAGAAATTAAAGTCGCCTAGCTCTGTTTGTGTAAAGTCTTTAGTCTAGAGACCTTAAGTTGAAAGTCGCTGTTTGAAGTCCAACCTACAAACTAACCTTGCCTGGCGTTTTCGCTAACTTAGACTTGGTTACCCAGTTACAGGTGAAGGTGCAAGGGATCTGAGGCTCGCTTGTCACCTCGAGTGTCAGGCTTCCACTCCGGAAAATCACTTGTACGATCCAACCATCTGTTTCGTCAGGCAGACTGTCACCGCTTCTGTGCATCGTACGGTTCTCTTACAAGTCTCATTTGGTGTGACGTTTGATCATCGAGGATCGTTGAGGAGCGTCAGAGGCGGTCTGGCAAAACTTATATGGAGAAGAGCCCTGGTCACAGTGCCATGCAGCCTCTTGGCTCAACGATGAATCACAGCGCAAAGGAATGACCCTCTTCTTCGTTCTTGGCTCTTTGACGAGCACATCACGGGCTTTGCCGATGTAACTTGCAGTGAGGCCCCGCACCACCAACAACCATCAAGCCTGCGCTGTAGTAGACTAGGAAGCTCCCAGTACGATGCTTGCTGGTACGGAGGGAGATTACAAGCCTGAATTGGCGCGTGCACTTTCAGGTCGATCATCCTTTCGTTTGTTAGACCGACATCTTCAGCCCGGAAAGAGGGTTCTTCCAATCGGCCGACTAAGCGAAAGCTGGTCAAAGCGCAGTGCAGACAAGATGCTTAGGCTTGGAAAGCACAACGTGCGCTTGAGCCGATTACAAGAACGATTAAGATTTTTGAAGTCCTGATTTTCAACACAAAAATCTCCGCTAAGAAATTTTACATGAAGCAGAAGAAAAATCTTGCCCAACTTTTTCTTCTGACACTTTGAACGGAAGCACGAACACGCTGCACCCAACGGCAAATTTTACACGGTGTTGAACCGGAAGAAGAAAAGGGTTCTCACAGAACAGCAACTGACCTGTGTGGTTGTTGCTGGACGCACTGCAAATGACAGCTGATCCTTCCGACCCGTGCACACCCCCTCTCGTTAGCAAGGGACATCGTGGACGAATCTTCTCAATACCTCGGTTCTTCACGTCTTCTACTCTTGCCTCCCTTCCCACCACACCCTCCTCTTTCCTCCATATTTGTTTCCGTACCCGTTGCTCTCCCATCCGTTTATTCTCACATACAAAATGTCCAACTACAAGGTATGTCGTTCTGACGATTCAAGCCTCTGACTATGCACGATGGCGTTGAAGGGGCGTGTGCCTTACTGATGCCACAATTTGCTTTCGTTGGTTCTGCTCCGCTCTTCTGACAGGTTGCTGATATCTCCCCGGCCGCTTTCGGTCGAAAGGAGATCGAGATCGCTGAAGGTGAGATGCCTGGTCTCATGGCTCTCCGAAAGAAGTACGGCAACGAGCAGCCTCTGAAGGGTGCTCGAATCGCTGGTTCTTTGCACATGACCATCCAAACGGCTGTCCTCATCGAGACCCTCGTTGTTCTTGGCGCTCAGGTCACTTGGGGCTTCCTGCAACATCTTTCCACCCAGGACCACGCCGCTGCTGCCATCGCCGCCACCGGTGTCCCTGTTTTCGCCTGGAAGGGTGAGAGACTGAGGACGAGTACAACTGGTGCTTGGAACAGACCATCTCCGCTCACCCCGAAGGTCCCAACATGATCCTCGACGACGGTGGAGACCTCACCTGGCCTGTCCACGAGAAGTACCCGCAGCTTCTCGACCAGATCCGAGGTGTCTCGGAAGAGACTACCACCGGTGTTCACTTCTCTACTCTGCCATGAAGAAGGGCACCCTGCTTGCCGCCATCAACGTTAACGACTCGGTCACCAAGTCCAAGTTCGACAACTATTACGGTTGCCGAGAGTCGCTCGTCGACGGTATCAAGCGAGCCACCGATGTCATGCTCGGCGGTAAGGTGGCCATCGTCGCAGGTTTTGGTGATGTTGGCAAGGGTTGCGCCGAGTCGCCTGAGGTTACGGATGCCGAGTCATCGTCACCGAGATCGACCCCATCAACGCTCTTCAAGCTCCTCCATGGCCGGCTACCAGGTCGATGTGATGGACGACGTTGCTTCCATCGCTGACATCTTTGTCACGACCACCGGTTGCCGAGACATCATCACTGGCAAGCACTTCGAGGCCATGAAGGACGATGCCATCGTCTGCAACATCGGACACTTCGACATTGAAATCGATGTCGCTCTGGCTCAAGGCTAACGCCCAGTCTGTCGTCAACATCAAGCCCCAGGTCGACCGATACACCATGAAGAACGGCAAGCGAATCATCCTCCTCGCTGAGGGCCGATTGGTCAACCTGGGTTGCGCCACTGGCCACCCTTCTTTTTCATCATGTCTGCTTCCTTCGCAACCAGACGCTTGCTCAGATTGCTCTCTGGAACGACAAGGAGGGTCAGTACAAGCGAGGCCAGGTCTACATGCTTCCCAAGGCTCTCGACGAGGAAGTTGCCCTTGCTCACCTTGGCCGACTCAACGTCAAGCTTACCCAGCTCACGAAGGTTCAGGCCGACTACCCTCGACCTGCCTGTCGAAGGTCCTTACAAGCGAGACACCTACCGATACTAGACGTGTCGCCTCCGATCGTTGGCCTTTCGCCTCAAGGAAAGACTTCGATACGATGCAGCTTCGAACGTCAAGTCCGTCGCTTTTCTCTCGCTCGATTTCGGCTCCGGTTTTAGATTCTCGTACAACAACCATCTCTCTGCAAGAGTCTGGCAAGACTCACTGTAACAGTACTCAACGGGCTATACACCAAAACCACCTCATCGCATTTCTCGGTTCTCTCCTTCTCCTTCCCCTTCTGATGTGCATCCATTCCTACAGGCGACAGACGTAGGCTTAGAAACCTCATCCTGTCCAGCTCTCAGACACCAAAAGATTCGTTACCCCTCTTCCTTCGATCATGCGTACTTTCATCGGTTTCTCTATTCACTTGCAATGCATCATATCCCCCGACCTTCTCAACAAGGTCTTTCATTCACATTTGCTGATTGAATTCAGCTCGATTTTGTTTTGTGTGCGTCGGAAGCCGCTTCCGAACCCTGTGTTGCTCTGTGTCGGTGAGTTCTTCGTGTGCCAAGGTGCTGAGTTCTCTGTTCTCGGAAGACCCACCGACGACAGATGACCCAAGAACAAGGAGGGCGAAATGGGAGTCCATCGGATTTGACTGCTCTTTCTTCTTCTTTTCGGCCCAGGCGAGTCGCGTGATCCGAGCGTTTGGATTTTGGCTGCCGGTTAAGCCGCCGAGGATTTTTGGCAGAAATTGGCAAAGACACTGCACTCGGTGTGCACTCTCGTCACCTTCCTTCCTTGGTTCCATCGTGTCCACCAACAAAATCACAAAGAGCGGGAAGACCCCCGTCAATGTACCTCATCGTCCCTCTACCACTATCCCTATCAAGAACGCAGATCCTTCCCGTACGCCAACGATTCCTATCGACGACTTCGATCCGAAGTCTTTGTTTGCTCACCGTGGAAACGCATCCACCTTGTTCAACCTGTCTCCCCATCGATCCTCGTCCTCTCCTTCGTTGTTCCGACCGTCTGGGACACGTGGAGCTCTGAAGTTCGCTGACCTCAAGAAACCTCTTTGGACTGCAGCACTTGGCATCCTCGAAACGCTCCAACTTCTCTTCTCTGTCCAAAGACCACGACGACGAAATGGGCGCCATTGCAACAGGGAGATTCGATACGACCTAACGTGTCCAGGCTCTTCGAGAATTTGATGAAAAAGGAAGGAGTTTCAGCTTACGTCATCCCTTCTGAGGACGAACACGCTTCAGAGTATCCAGCCGAGTCCGGATCTTCGACGCGGCTATATCACCGGCTTCACAGGTTCGGCCGGATGTGCCGTCGTGACTTTGGAGAAAGCTCTCCTCTTCACAGACGGACGCCACTTTTTGCAGGCTGGTCAACAGCTGGAGCCGTCCGTGTGGACGCTGATGAAACAGGGCGAACCAAGTGTGCCTACGTGGCAAGAGTACTTGTGGAAGAACATCCCAGCCAAGTCCAAGATTGGCATGGACGCCAGTTTGATTTCGCTTGATGACGCTAAAGATATCTCGGCGGAGCTGACCAAGATCGGGTCGCAATTGGTACCCATCAAGCAGAATCTGGTCGACTAAGTCTGGACTGATCGCCCGAACCGACCAGGCAAGCCGATCTTCGTTCTCGAGAGACGAAGGTAGCGGGCAGATCGTCGAGCGATAAGATCAAGGAGTTGGTGAGATGAAATCAAGAAGAAATCCGCCAAGGGCTTTGTCGCCAACATGCTTGACGAGGTTGCTTGGTTGTTCAATCTGCGAGGTACCGAGTACTCCTGCCAACCTGTCTTCTTCTTTTCGCGGTCGTTACGCTCGAACAGGTTCTGTTGTGAACGTCAACGACAGTCAGCTCAGCGACGAGGTCAAGCAGCATCTTGGAAACGAAGTCGAATTACGCCCATACTCCAGCTTTGCGACGATTTGCACAAGATTGGATCCGAGCTCAAGGATGGAGGCAAGATCTTTACTGGTAAAAGAGCCCCCTCGCTGTGCAGGAAGCTTTGGGTGGCGCATTCAAGGTTGAAATCACCCGCAGTATCATTGGAGACCAGTAAAGTATCAACAAAGAGGTTCGAGCTGGTTGTTTCTGACAGAGCCACACCTGGATGGTGCCGTGTTAGGTCGGTACTTTGCCTGGTTGGAGGAGCAGCTTCACGCAGGCAAGAAGGTGAATGAGTCAGAAGGTGCGGATAAGCTGTTCTCGTTCCGCCGCACCTGGAGCACTTCCGAGGAGAG
>CAKMXM010000030.1:0-69738 GCA_928724795.1 Ustanciosporium gigantosporum
ATAGTTTCAATGTAATATAATAGTTTCGTATTATTTAATAGTAGAAAAAGTATTTATCTAGTCTTTCAATCATATGTTTTATGCACTTAAACAAAAAGCTACTAAATATTTTACAAATCTTTATAAATATTCTTATACAAAAAGGAAAGTATACTAGTTTTAATTACGAATATTCCCGACATTTTTACAGATCTGGACTATTTTACTATAAAATTACTAATTTTATAGTAAAATAATAGGTAATCTATTTTTTATTTAGTATAAATAACTTTTCTTTATGTATAACATTAAATGGTTTCTTTAACTATTTTTGCAAAAAATGGGTCCTAATGAACAGTACCCTATATTAGAATACATTTGTCTTGTTTGCTATTTGTAGAAATATATTTACTATAAATAATGCCGACTACTAGAATCGAACTAGTGTCAAGTAATTACAAGTTACCTATTCTACCACTAAACTAAGTCGACATATGAAAAGAAAAATCGAAAGTCTCTTTAAGAACATTAATTATCCTAAAAATTCGCACAATAGAAAAATACCAATTTTTAACAGTAATATGATTTTATTACTACAAAATCACAAACGATTAGTCATGTTATACTAATCTATAAATTGTACCTTCTATTCCTAGATCAAAAAATGTTATGATCTCTAGGAGAATCGAACTCCTATTAGTAAAATGAAGATCTACGGTTTTACCTTTAAACTAAGAGACCTATACCTATATATTATTCATATTGGAGATATTTCTTTTTGACAAAAAGAAATAAGTATAATAAAATTAAATTGCAGAGTACATTCCAGGATTCGAACACTGGTCTAGCAGGACATGAGTCTGCTGTGCTACCTTTACACTAAAGTACTTATAATAAAGTTGTATCCTATACAATTAAAAAATACTTAGAAATAAGTTACCATAAACCTATATGAAGATAAGCTAATCAAATTTTATAAATACTCGGTTATTTTAGAATTTTCTAGAATCTTACGTATAGGTGATATTTAGTAAGATATAAATCATAGTAATTTGTCCTTTAAATAAAAAGTAGGTAGTGTTTACAGTTTATTCACATATGAGAAACTTTTGTCACAAAAATAGAGAAAATTCTGCTTTAAGAAATCTTTTTTTTTATATTCCACTATGTTTCTAATAAATCACAACCAGATCAATTAAAAATGGTACAATTTCAATCTCACAAACATATTGTGAAACGGTATACTGAAATATTTTTTATCTACCATTATAAACTTCTTTTTCTTTGTTTATTTACATAAGTTAACAAAATCATTTTTAATAAAGCAGAATAATAATTATACATTGTTAATATTCTCAAGCTATTAAGGACTTATAAAGATTGTCTAAATGTTCTGAGAATATACGAAGAAATTTTCTTTTTGCTACTTTTTCTCCTATATTTTTTAGGTATACTTAGAAATTTTACTGTTGGTTTTCTATGTATTAACTTTATAAATAGAAAATTTTCATAAGCAATACTTTCTTTATTAGGTTTTGTATTTATTTAAGGGGAGTTAAGTAGTATAGAGTAGTGAAGATACTGAAACGTGTAGTGTATCTAGTACAACATTTGGAAAAATTCCAAGAAGAACAGTCAGAATTAGTAGAGGCAGTAGAACCATAAATTCTCGTCGATTAAGATCTGTTGTATAACCTAGGTACTTACTGTAGCTACCAAATGAAATTCGGTTATATAGCCAAATACTATAAGCAGCACTTAGTACAATTCCAGTTGAACCAAGAATAGCAATTAGAGGGTTTTGTTGGAATGTTCCTGTAAGAGCTAGGAATTCTCCAATCCAATTTCCTGTTAGAGGTACTGCTGCATTACTAATAGTGAATACAAAGAATAGTAGTGAAAATAGTGGCATAAGAGCAGTCATACCTCGATAATATCGGATAGTTCGTGTGTGAAATCGATCATACAGCACACCACCCACTAGGAAGAATAGTGCAGGACTAACTAGACCATGTGCAATTCCTAGTACAATAGCACCTTCGATACCTTGAATAGTATTACTAAACACACCTAGAACAACAACACCCATATGTGCTACACTAGAATAAGCTACTAGTTTTTTAAAATCTGTTTGTCGAAGAGTAACTAGACTAGCATAAATGATAGAAACAACAGCGAATGTTTGAACAAGTGGTGCAAAATAATATGAAGCATCTGGAAGGTACTGTAGCATAATCCGTAGGTAACCATAAAGAGCTAGTTTTAGGATAACACCAGCTAGTACAATACTACCCCCTACTGGTGCTTCAGAGTGAGCATAAGTAAGCCATGTATTAAAAGGCACAAGAGGTGTTTTAATGGCCATACTAATAAATACTGCAAGCCATAGTAGTTTTTGGGATTCTAGATTAATCTCCGATAGTGAAATTACTTGAAAGTCTGTTGAACCCACGTTGTAGTAGATAACTAGAAAAGCTAGAAGCATAAATAGAGACCCAAACAGTGTATAAAGGAAAAGTAGAAATGCAGCACGTACTCGTGTAGCGCTACCACCCCAAATACCAACAATTAGGAACAGAGGAATTAGGACACTTTCGAAGAATACATAAAATAGCAGAATATCTAGTACAACAAATACAGCAATAAGCAGTGTTTCTAGTACTAGAAAACACATTAGGAAGTATTTTAGAGACTCTTTAATATTAGACCAATTACTTAGAATACAAATTGGTGTAATAAAAGTTGTTAGCAGTACAAAGTACAGGGAAATACCATCTACACCAATGTGGAGATGACAAAAGTTTACTTGATTGAATTCCTGCGTAAATTGATATTCACTAGTACTTGAATCGAATTCCCCCCATAGAATAATACTTACAATGAAATTAATTAGGGATGTACCTAGTGCTACTCGCTTCATTTGAGATTCTGACTGAATAGTATTTCCTTGCATAGGAGCGAGCATTAGTGCACCAACAATTGGAATAACTAGTAGAAGTGTTAGCATTATTATTTTTATTTATAAAAAATGTCCTTGATATTTTTCTTATTTCAACATCCTAAATATAATAGTACATTTATGGATATATATATATAACAGCTTTACCAATTTAAAAATTGGTAAATCTATTCTACACTTTTTTTTGAATAAGTATTCTTATATAATACTTTAATAAAACGAGAAATAACAGAATGTTTTACTATTTCCGTAAAAGGATCTTTACGAAAAATAAAGAATAGTTAATTTATCTAATTTATTTAGTAAAAATACAACTGAAAATTCCTTATTCTATTTTAAATAAAAGATTATACTATTAAAAGGGGGATTTAGTAATATCACTAAACTTAGGATTAATAGAAGATCGTTTATCTGTAAAGTATAGAGCACCGCTACCAAATTCATATACGAAACCAATAGTAAGTACAAGGAAAAATACCACGAAGATCCAGAAACCATAACTACCTGTTTGATATAGACTAATAGCATAAGGGTAAGTAAGTAGAATTTCAATATCAAACACTAGAAAAAGAATTCCAACAAGATAAAATTGAATTTGGAAAGGATTTCGTGTTTGTCCATATACTACAGAAAATCCACATTCATATGGTGTTACTTTTTCCGAATCTGGTCGATGCACTGCTAGTAGTAGATTAGCAAATAGCAGAATAAGCGTAAGAACTGGAACAAAAAGAAAAAAAAGTGTAATTGTGTTCATTAGTAGTAAAATAGTGATAGAGCTAGAAGATGGCAGCTATTTAGTAGGATTGACGGTTGTAGTACAAATAGAGTCATAATCATAGTTAGACTAGCAATTAGTAGACTATGTACATTTGTAATTGAAGATACTGTTACTGTATTATTGTGTGTATTAGTTGTATTATATACAGCATCAGTTGTAGAGTCTGTATAGTTAGGATTATCTAGAGAAGAGTCCCCAGTCGGGCTATCAAAGTAGATTACTCGAATAATTTTTAGATAGTAAGATGCACTAATAACGCTTACTACAATTGCAATAATAGATAGGAAGTAGTATCCACCATGAGTACTTGAATATAGAACCATTTGTTTAGCGAAGAACCCAATTAGAGGAGGAATACCTGCCATAGAAAATAGACAAATAGCAAGACTTAGCCCTAGTAGAGGATTTTCTTTAAATTGCCCTTTAAGTTGATCAATAAATTGGATATCTTTAGTGTTTCCAGATAGTTTTGAAAAATTAAGTAGATATGATTTACTTGTACTCATCATATAACCAAATGCAAGAAGAACAAGGAAAGTATTCACATTTGTAAGTGAGTATTGAATTAGATAAAATAGGAAAGATTCAATAGATTCTTCCGTATTAATAGCAAGAGCTAGTAGAAGAAACCCTACATGACTAATCGTACTATAAGCTAGTAGTCGTTTAATTCGGTATTGACTAAGACCCACAACAGTTCCAATGATTAGACTAAGAACACTAGCAGTTAGTAGAAGATTTTTCCAAATGTTAATAGAGTCTCCTCCCAGGATTACACTCAGTGATTCAAAACTACCTTCTAGACCTGCTTGTAGTTCTAGAAGAAAAACAAAAATAGAAATTTTTGGCATTGTTGCTAGCCATGATGTTACAATAGTTGGCACACCATCATATACATCTGGAGCCCAATTATGTAGCGGTGCTGCAGCCACTTTAAATAGGAATCCAATACCAATTAGTAGTAGACCACATGTTACACCATTAGATACATTATAAGGTACTGTCATACTATTTTCTAGAACGGTTTCATATCCTGTTACTTGTACTAGACTATAAATACTTTCAAATTGTGTTAGTCCAGTATAACTATAAATTAGTGCTGTACCTAGCAGAATTAGAGCAGATGAAAGACCACCTAGTAGGAAATACTTTAGACCAGCACTAGTTGCTGATTCGGAGTCTCGGTAAAGTGTAGCTAGAATATATACAGCAAAACTTTGTAGTTCAATACTTAGATACATACTTACTAGATCAGAACTACTTAGTAGTAGAATAGCACCCATAGATGTAAATAGAATCATTAGTGAATATTCACTAATTGTAGGTACCATTGAAGACATTGTTCCTGAGTATACACTAGTCTTTTCTGTAATAGGTGCCCATCCTAGTAGAAGAAGGGCTCCTGTAAATAGTAGAAATGTTTCAATAGACAGTGATACTGTGGTTACATGAAATAGACCACTGTAGATACCTACTCCGGAAGCTAGTGACTCAACATGTAGACCATTAAAAGCCAGTAGAGCAGAATAGATTAGAACTACAGAAGTGATTCTATTAAATAGACTTGGGGTAATTCGGTAGGAGAAAACAGGAATGGCTACCAGTAGTGAAATTAGACCAATTGAAAGCATTACTTTACTAGCAGTGCAGGACAAAATTTGCTTTATATACTAGTATTCGGAATCGAACCGAAAATGTGAGAGTGGAAGTCCCAAGTTTTACCATTAAACTACACTAGCCTGTTTATTTTTTCTTTTTCTTTTGAATAGACTGTTTTTCTCCCATTTTTTTTAGCAAGTATCATATACTTATTCCTATATATTATTCGAATAAAAAGTATAATCGATTTCCGCAGATATTCTTTTTAAATATATATTTATCTTCTGTAAGACTTAATAGAAAAAATGTTATATAAACGATAAATCACAGGAAACAGAAAACAAACTTAGAATCCCGTGAATAGCACTCTATAGAAAAAGGAAAGATTTTTATAAAGACATAGTGAAACGATCGAAGAAGCGAAACATATAAAAAATAGAAAAGTTATAAAAAATAAACTACTATACACCTTTATTTATAAAATCAAATTTCAATATACTTTCGCTTATTCAAAATTTACGTCTTTTTATGTTCACTTGTTTAATAATGTTATCTTTCCTTTTTTCCAGCTGGAAAAAGCGAGAAAAGTAAGAAAACAGAAAAACAATATATAGTACTACTTTCACTTATAGGTTTTCTTTTTAAGAGTTTCTTTATTTTGTATATCCTGATTTTTGGAGGGATAAAAAAGATAAGGTGCATTAAGAGGAATCCTAGAAGATCTCTTTTTTTTTATACTATCTATATTTTTTTGCCACAGATAATTAGTAGAAGTAGTATAGAAGTTTCCACAATGTAAAGTAGCGCTCGCTACTTAGGAATAATAATAGGAAAATGTCTATAATAAGAGTTTTTATAAAGGGGAGGTAGTTATTATTATAGGATTAAAGGCATGATTTTTATGACTGTTGACAAATCCATACTTTTACAGTAAAAGCACCTAGTTCATTTTTGGTTGTAAATTTACTATAATCAATAAAATGAGAAGACTTATTAGTACTATTGTCCCATTTCTTTTGAAAAGTACCGATTACACAAGATTTAACGGTGATTCGCGGTACCACAGTCTCAGTAACGAGTCGACCTGAAACTTGTACCTTAATACCACTAATATACCCAGGTAGATTGGTTTTATGTAGACTAGGGTTTGTTAGAATAGATTCCTGAAATTTCAGGAAAGTGTTGCTTGAAGCATTATGTGCCAGATATTGGCTAAAAATACTACTATTAAGATAAGGATAGTATAGTCGAATAGCAGTAAAATTCACATTTTTTTGAAAAAGTTGGGCTAGTGTTTTGCTAAGCATCGAAAGATTCTTTCGGAAAATCTCTTGATCATTAAACGAAAGATTATCAGTATAATTAGTAGTAGGAGTATAATAAAATAGTTGAATTGTTACTTCGCTACTAGTATGATAGAAAGTTGGCTTACTAATGATAAAAGCTTTCATTAGTTTTCCTGAGAATGTTGTAATACCGTTGAAAACTTTACTATCGTTTTTATTTGTTATAGCAGCAAAATAAGCGTTAATAAGCGTAATCGCATTATTATTTAGAGAACTATGTCCTGTTTTTCGCCCTAGAGATTTTTTGCTAAATGCATAACCTTTTGAAGTACTGCTCACAGCAGTAACATTCTCAATTAGTGCATTAGAAATAGTCGGTAGAATTAGATTCACAATAAGAATATTTTAACAAAGGAATGCTTAGTATAAAATGAATAAAGAATTTTTACAAAAATTTGTAGAAAAATATATTACCACTTTATATGCCCGAATAACAATATCGGTACAATACCCAGAAAGGATCAATAATATTTCCTATACTTTACTAATATATCAAGCTATAGATAGGTATTTGTTATAATAATTTAGTTAGGCACTAGAAAGAATCGAACTTTCGTTAAACGTATTAACAGTACGCCACATTACCACTATGTTATAGTACCAGTAAAGTCGTTTACTTGTGCGAATAAGTATTTAGGGTAGATAAAAGAGTAAAATCGACCGAATAATCGAGAATTTGAAAAATTTCCATTTTTCTTTTTTCTAACACAAATAACATTTCATATTATGTTCGATACCTATATTTTTAATACAATCTATTGAATATATTAACCAACTAATTATACTTTTTTCGGTAATAATCTACAATTTTACAAATCAAACAGCATAAAATGATGTTACCTTTCTAAAAAATACACTTAAAAAGTATCTTTTCACTGGTCCCACAATTGTATAAATAGATAAAAGCTCTCTTTTTTACTTAGCCACACCTCCTATAAATTATACCTACAATATATAGTATTTGTTATAGGAAGTAAATCATTTCGTGGGGATTGCTTTGCAAAAACAGAACTGATAAACAATAACTAGAATAAAAAGTTACTTCAGACTGTAGAGACTTGAACTCTAGACTCTCACTCCCAAAGTGAGCACCCTGAACCATTAGGCCATCAGTCTGGTCTGTTACTCCACTTAAGTTTTTGAATATAGTATACTATATTCAAAAATAGGAAGAAAAAAATATATATCAACAAATATAGAGAAAAATAAAGGAAATAAATTGTTAATACGTAGTTTTTTATATTTCCATATACGTATTTTTCTACTTGAATTAGCGCAATTACTCTATATAAAGTTAAAGATACAGAACAAGAACCAACTTTTCATAAATAGGCGTTTTTTCCGCGACGAAAACAATGTGATACGATTAAGTAAATCAATAAATTAGTAGTGCTAAACTGAGTATATTACTATACGTACATTTGCACCCTATAGTGTAACCAGTTATTCCATCCGTTTTCTTGGCGATAGCACTAAGAAAAAGAATAAATAAATAACTGGTTACACAAGAAGTAGTATTCTTCTTATTTCTTGTAATCTAATAAGGTGTGCTTCGTGCTTAAGATGCTTTCAGCACTTATCTGTCATGATTGTGGCTACCCTACGGTGCTATTAAATTTAACAATAGGTACACCATGGAATCATCCCCAGCGGTCCTTTCGTACTAACCGGAGGTCCTTAATTGATTACTTTTTCCTTCAGAAGATAGGGACCATACTGACTCCTATAAACATAAATATTCCTAGTATATAGTAAATATCTATGGTATGGTCTAAATTATCTTTGTTATTGTAATATTTATTTATTACGTCTAATTAGTTATAATTAGTTCGGACTATATCTTGTCTAAATAAAGTATTTAGATGGAAACAGATAGTCTCTGAGGATTTATTAGATGAAATTATTTCATCTTTATTTCCTGCTAGTAACCCAATTTCTTAATAATTTTACTGTTTACAACAAGTATTAAGAACTCTAAGAGTGTCCTAGCATATAATTTCCTTACGACGCGAGCTGCATCTTCTGAAGTTATTTAATTTTATTTAGCGGCACTTTAAAGAACATTAAAGGGGGTAAATTTTATTAATTTAGTTTAAAATTACTAAATAGTTTTCCTTGATAAGGCTTATTATATTTACGTACTCGTTTTAGATGAGTACGACTAATATTATATTTAATCTCACATGCCTTAACACTAGACTCATAGCTAAGAAGTTCTTTAGTATTTACATCGTAAACCCATACACCATTAGAAAGGTCATTTGAAAGCTTAACAGAAAGAATATTTAGTAGAATTTCTTGTGTTACAGGTTCGTCTAGGAATAGAAATTTGTGTTTTGAAGTAGTCCAAAGCATCTTATTTTCATAATGTCCTTTTAGAGTATCGTACTGAATAGGGTAATGTGTACCATTTTTACTAATAATACCAACTCGACTTGTTTCTTTAAGTCCGAAAAGAATCTTTTCAGTGTTTGGCACAATATTATTATTTTCAACTTCATATTGAAAGATAATAGTACTAATTTTCATTCGATCCTCTTCAGGCATCATAGTACCACTATTACTTGAAACCATAAGACTTCGGTTAAGTGTTGGATTAAGCATCATCCATAGTTGTTCCCATTTTTGGATTGTATTCTTATCAAGTTTGCTTGTAATTTCATGTTGTGGGATTAGAAGAGTAAAATCTTCAATACCATAAGCAGAAATAGCCGAAGCAAGATCTTTACTTACTTTAGTGCTGTTGCCTTCTAGGCTGGCTTTAATACGTCCAGGCATAAAATAGTCTGTTAGCCGACCTTTATTAGTAAAAAATCGTAGTGCTGAACCGACATAAAACATTCCTGTCGTCTTACACCAAAGTACATAAACACCACCTTTATCTTTAAGCTTGGATTGTGCTTTTAGTTTCTCTTTACCTAGATCAAATACAAAAATATTCTTAGGTAGCGAATAATTTTCTTGCAGGTCCTTAATACGTTTAACTAGAGAAGTTAGAAAAATAGGGTATTTAGTAATACTTGCAATTGGCATAAAAAAGTCGGTGGTATTAAAATAAATACGTTTTATAACTCGAATTAGAGATGTTGATAGATTTTTCATAATTTACTAGTAATAATTTTGTATTTAAGTTCTTGGTGCTGCTAAACAATTTCTCTTATAATATAAAATTCGTTAAAAGTACTGGTTGGGAAATCAATAAGTTAGATTTCACGTCGTATTGAACCCAACTCGCGTACCTCTTTAATCAGCGAACAGCTGAACCCTTCCAAGCTACTACACCTGGAGGATGAGATGAGTCGACCATTTTCCTCTTCATAATTTATGATCTAATTAAAGGGGGAATTAAGTATTACACCTCTTTGATGAAGAGTGTAAGTTGTTTATACTTACACTATTAGTTACCTAATAGATTAGACTATATCATCAATTATACTAAATTTTTCGTGGTAGTTTATATAGCATACTAGCAATAATATGTGGTTTAATAAGCTCATGAAGCTTATTAGCATCACTTGTTGTAAATTGAACAATAGACTTATCCTTATGTTTTACTACTTTACTTTTAAATCCAAACTTTTCATTTAGCTCTTTACTTAGCATTTCATTTTCTTTAAGAGTAAATCCTTGAGTATGCAGAGTTAGTACACGTCCTTCTCGATGAAGGCTACCATCTCCTATTACCCAGTATGCAAGTCCTACTTCATCTAGATAGTTAGTAATAATTCCAGGTTTAATAGATTTTTTAGCCACAGAATCAGAAATATCATAGAATAGATCCCAAACAATAGAGAAGGATTTATGAGTAAATGTTTTAAACCAGTAACTCTTAATATCTCCTTTTTTAGGTCCATGAAGATGTCTTCGGATTCCAGGCTCAACCATGAAACAATATTCTTTGCATTCTTCAAATAGATGAAATAGAAACTCTTTTTGATCTGTACCCTGTTCAAACTTTACTAGAGCTTCACGACTAATACGATACATAGAAGCATCACTTAGAACCATACCTAGAATAAGTTGAAACAGTTTAGCATTGATCATAGGAAGATTTTTTTTCCATTCTTGCCAGTATTTAGAATTAAGATGAAAACCATCTCGAGTATTAGTAATTTTTTTCATTAGTAAACTCTTATTAAATTTCGCCAGTATGCCAATTACTTGGTATACACTAGCTAGTAAACAGGTACTGAATATCTAAAAAAAAAGATGTTTTCAGTACCTATACAAACAAATTAGTATAATTGTCGGGAGCTCGTGGAAAGATTATTGTTGGTATGACTCACCTTCTAGTCGTTGAACCTTTCTATAACAATTTTTAAATGAATAAAAATACCATAATAGACTTGGCTGCGAGTTGTATTCTAATTAGTTTATTATTAGTATAGTTTCTCGCAATTCACCCGATTTATTCTCGACTATGACTCTCTTTTTATTTAATCGAGGTGTCAAACCGTTTGGACAATGTGAACTCTCGCAAACGATAAACCTGTTATCCCTAGCGTAACTTTTATTTCTTGAGCGATGACCATTCCATTATGAATCACCGGATCACTATATCCTACTTGCGTATCTGATCGACCTATCAGTCTTTCAGTCAAGCATGCTTATACTATTACGCTTTTTTAAACTTTACATAGTTCCTTGGTTTCTGACCAATACATGCATACCTTTGAAGGCCTCTGATATTTTATTAGAGGCTACCGTCCCAGTCAAACTGACCACCAGATAATGTCTCTCCATTCTTTACCTAGAGATAGGGATAGGTACATATATTATTTATTAAATATGTTTATTTTCTGTCCATCTATTGAATATTTTCAACGTTTCATTCATTAGCAATTTGGCTAAAAATCAAAAATGAATGAAATGGAAATTTCTAAATGTACCCTACAATTCAGTCAAATAACTTAGAAATAGAGAAATTTCTAAGGTTATTTTGCTAAATAATTTAGAAAAAATTCAAAAGTAATCCCACATTATGTAAGATTATTGGAGAAAATAAATAGATTAGTAGATTAGTCCCTTTTTTAGATTAATCAAGGTATTTCACTAACGTATTTTTAATACTCCCTTGTATACTACATTTAACAAAAAAAGGGACAATATCAAGCTACAGTAAAGCTGCATAGGGTCTTCCCGTCTAACTGAAGGTAAACCGCATCTGCACGGCTAATTCAATTTCACTGAGATGCTTGTGGAGACAGCAGGGCCACGTTACCTCATTCATGCAGGACCACATTTAATGGCCAAGGAATTTCGCTACTTTCAGATCCTTATAGTTAAGACCGCCATTCACCATGGCATCAGTCAGTGACTTATTTCACAGGATAAAAGGAATAATATGAAAAAATCACCTTCTTTACACGACATGGCATTGGGCAGAGTTCACAACTTATACAAGTACTATTCGTCTTAGCAAGTTGCTGTGTTTTTGGTAAACAGTCGCAGCCCTCGATTTTGTGACACTCTGGATATTCTAAAATTATCCTGGTTACCCTTATCGCCTAACTTACGGGTACAATTTGCCGAGTTCCTTCACAAGCATTATCTCTACGCCTTAGTATTCTCTACCTACGAACCTGTGTCGGTTTAGGGTACGGATTCACTAATAGTGACACTTATTTTTCTAGATCGCTTCCACTTTTTTTTCATTTATAACTTAAAAGAGAAATTTGAAAAGAATGCGGACCATGATGGATATTTCAGTATAATTTGTTTATTCTCTCATCAGATATAAGCGTTCGCTTATAATCCTTAGAGTCCGTATAACTCATGGCAGATTAACTTCTCCATGAAACCCTCTCGTATTCGGCGAGGAGTGTTATAACTCCTTTCTACGTTACTCATGTCAGCATTTTCTCTTCAGTATTGTCCAGTAAATGAAACATTTTCCTTCAACCAAGTACTGAGTGTTCTGCTACCCTTATAATAATTTCCTTTTCGAAATTATTATAGGCACGGTGTAGGTATATTGTCTAAGACCCGTTAATTTTCGACGCTTCTCTCCACAGCCCGACACGCATATCGAACAGTACGATTATCGTAGATAGACCACTGAGTTGTTACACTATCATTAAAAGATGGCTACCTCCAAGCCTACTTCATGGTTGTATTAGGAGTTAAACTTTCTTATATTCACTTAACAACATTTTGGGACCTTAACTCGTGCTCTGGGCTGTTTCCCTTTTGTCTATCCACCTTATCATGAATAGACTGTGCCCTTATCATTCACTATTATCCTTCCGAGGTTAACCACCAATGGTAGAGTTGTGAAACCCCCCAATTTAACATACTGACATTAAAGTCTTTAAAAATAGCTTATTTTTAAACTAATGTATGATGATCAGTGCTGTACATATAAAAGTGTAAATAAAGGCCCTACCTAAATAGGTTTCGCAGAATACCAGCTATCATCCAAATTAGATTGGCCTTTCCAATAAAAATCTATAATTTTCATTATAGTTTAGACTATACCTTCAACTCTATCTTTACCTTAGATTCCTTATTTTATTAACTATATTTATTCTAGAAAATTTCCTGCCCTTACCTGTTGTTTTCTCCCCTGAAAAAAGAATTACCAAGGGGAGTTATATTTTCATTATGATAATGTGTATATATTAAATATCTACAAGAAGTCGCTTAAGATATTCTTTTTTAGTAAATTTACGTAGCTTACCTTCTAGATTCATATCGTAAACAAGTTCAACCACTTTAATTAGATCTTGATCTTTTTTAATACCTTCCTTAGCTAGAATTTTCCAGGCTTCTACAGTATTATTGAAGTAGTCTTTTTTTGCTGTATTAAATGGATTTTCTTTAAATACAGGTAGTACTTTATCTAGAAGTTCCATAACATTCTCAACTTGATATCGGGATGTTTGACTTTCTAGATCATATACTTTACCACAATCAAAATAACATTTTACATCCTCTAGTACTTCTCTATCTTCGATTCCTTGTACAATTGTAAAATTTGGAACAATTCGTCGTCGAGTAGACTTAAACCCAAAATTAAAACTACCATCTCCATCAACTAGCCCTACAAGATAATCAGGGTTAATAGGATTATTCTGTGGTTTATTAAGACTAGATTCCATAATAGGTTCAAATTGAATGAAACCAAATTTTTGGAAAATCTTGTTTACAATCATTTCTTTAGTTTCTAGAGTACGACGTGTTGTACGATTAGTAAAAGTAGCATAGTTCTAGGATTTGTAGAAATCCAGAAGGTGTTAGGTGTGATCCAGAATTCATAAGAAGTACTACTTCTTTAAAAACTAGATAGGAAATGAGCTTATGTCTTATTTTTCCTACGGAAAAATTAGTAGTGGAAAAGCGTCAAAATGTGGAAGAATAACTTTCGTAATTTCATCAAGAGAACGTACGACAAGATTAATCTCGTTACGGCTATAGTAAAGCTTACCAACACCAATATATTTTTGTAGTTCAATCATCATCTGTTTTTCCCGAATATTTTGAGTAAGAACAAAAAGATGGACGAGGGTAATAAGGCATAGTACCTTTATTACGTGCATCAAAATTGACTACAAAACCTCCATCGGCTTGAGTAAAACCTGTTAGCCACCACCGGCCCCGACCAGGGTCGGGGCAGGTGAATTTAAATAGTTTTGTGTTCATTTTTTTTTTTAGATATAGTTATAATAAAATAAGTTGCTAGGAATCCTAGTAAGTTGGAAACATAGAGTGCCAACGTGTTATAATGGGAAATTTCCATTATCTCTTCTTTCGAATCAGTCGTTACGGGGTTATAATTAAGAGAGGAAATGTATCATTTCCTCTAAGATTCTTTCCTACTATAATTAAACTTCCCACGGTATTTCCATAGCTCTATTATTTATTATAAATAATAATTGGATACTGAGCTTTAGGTTTTCACCGTTATGAGTTGGATTTCTTATAACAATTACTCGTTATAAGGGCGAAAGAATCACCCCTTACCACAACTCATCAGAGAATTTTGCAACATTCACCTGTTCGGCCCATTATTAGGACGGCCTGGTCATGGTAAGATCATTTGGCTTCGGGTCTAGTTCATAAAACTATTTTTTGATCCACTTATTACAGTCGCTTTCGCTTAGATTATTCATCTTGCTCTACAAACTAACTCGCTGACCCATTATGCAAAAGGTACGTTGTCATTTTTTACAAAACTCCAACTGCTTATAGGATTACTAGTTCAGGTTCTATTTCACTAGTCATCTACTTACTTTTCACCTTTCACTCACGTTACTCTTCACTATCGCTAAATATGTTATACTTAGCCTTGGAGGATGGTACCCCCTTATTCATACAAGGCTGACGTCCTCATATTACTTAGTAATATCCTTAATTTTATAACATACGGGACTTTCACCTTCTATGGGATTAAATCGAAATTTAATGTCTACTTATTCCAAAGTACTATGTATATTATTAAGAATTTTGGCTATTCTAGTTTCACTCACCATTACTCCCAGAGTCTCTTTTGATTTCCTTTCCTATTGGTACTGTAATGTTTTACTTCCCAACGTTCTATACTATTTGGTTTACCTTAGGATTGTATAAATAGTTTAACTATGTCTATACTTTTAGTATTCTACTTCCTTTTCAACATATCTGCTAGGCATTCCTAATAATCCCTTTAATTACTTAACCGTATATTCCACATTGATATCGATACCTATACAAGGCGCTTATAATAGAAGAATAGTTGTAACATTATAAAAAGTTGTAAGTTGATAGTAAAATGTTTTTCTATTACACTCATCAACTATATTAAGTAAATACACTATCGAATTAGATGTAATAGTATATAAGAATCTAATTCACTATATAATTACTTGTTTATAGGGTACTTACCCAAATAAATATTCTTTTTATTAGTGATACACTAATATTTATGTGAACATATGTTCACAATTTTAGAGAAAACTGTGTGAGAAGAATTCTTACTGTAATTTTTATTATGAGAACTAGCACTTTAGCATGAAACTGTAACAATTTTAATTAACAAAACCTTATTTAATAATTATTATTTGTTATTTTATTTTCATGAAAATTACATCATAAGAAATTATTCTAAAAAAAAAAAATAGCTTTATATAGGGTGATCCTATGAGGACGATAGTTATAAAATAACTGTCAGATATCCACTTTTTGGATATTCTTACTAGTAGGGATAGTAAGTGACCTACGAGACCTTTTCTTTGAAATGTCCCTTTATAAAAAAAAGGAGTGTTTCTAACACGGTCATATATTCTTTTTTTTTATTATGAACAACTTTCTACTTGATTTTCTAGCACTGGGTGCCATTCTTTCTGGAATTCTAGTAATTACATCCAAAAATCCAGTAATCTCTGTCCTTTTTCTAATTTCAGTATTTGTTAATGTTGCAGGTTACCTTGTACTGCTAGGTGTTGGATTTATTGGTATCTCTTATCTAATTGTTTATGTAGGTGCTGTAACAGTTCTATTTCTTTTTGTTATTATGATGCTTAATCTACAACTAACAGAACTAGCTGCCGTTGGTAATGAGTATACACAAAATCTTCCTCTCGCTGCTATTGTAGGTAGTCTACTTCTATTTGAACTCGTATCTATTATTCCATTTACTGGAGCTACTTCTGAAAACGGTTCTTTCAACACTAATACGATTACTAATCTTCTACCCCAAGCAGAACTTGGTATTATGAACTGGATTAATTCCGTATTTCTAGGTGTTGAATCAGCACAAAACAGTCAAATTAGTGATGTACACTATACATTTAATACTATGACAGCTGATACGCAATTCGCTAGCTTTCTTCAAATTCAAAGTATTGGTTACAGTATCTATACTGTAGGTGCCGTTTGGCTAATTGTAGCAAGCGTTATTCTTCTCCTAGCTATGGTAGGACCTATTATTCTATCAATGAACAAAACACAACTTAATGCTTCTCTCCCCCTTATTAATAATAAGAACTATGAAACAACTTGCAAGCTATTATCTTTTTTTATAGCTTGATAACCATTTATGAGTATACGTTATAAATTCATTATAGTAGTAAGTTTTCGGTGGCTTCATGAAAACGTTAGTCACTTAACAAACTTAAAAGATAGAGTGAGAAATTATAATATCCTTTTTATATGAATAGTCCTTATATCCTTTCTCCTGCTCTCGCAGGAAGCCGAAAAAAATTGGAGTCGGGTACAGATGGCTTCTGTTGGGGAACTGCAAATTCTTCCATTTAGGGTTCAATTCCCTCTTGACTCTAAGAAAAAGCACTTAAAATTGTATAATATATGAATAAGAGTATATTACTTATATCTGTTGTTTGCAAATAAGAGAAAGTTTTACTATAAGAACATCGTATAATGGTAATACAATGATCTCCAAAGTCATTTATGTTGGTTCGATTCCGGCTGTTCTTGTGAATCTAATTATCACATATTGTTTCTATATTCATATTAAATAAACTTTTTAACGTAAATAAGATTTTCTTGGTAGAGCATTCTTTTATTTTTGTTCAATACAATGATTTGTATAAGAGTAGAAAACATCTTTAGTTAAGATATTCTGCATCTGTTCACTAGCTAGTGTATACCATGTTTTTTTAATAATTGGCATACTGGCGTAAACAATTTTGTTATTTACCATGCTTGGTGCTGCTAAATACATCGGATCAGGAGTTGCTGCTCTAGGTCTAATCGGAGCCGGAATTGGAGTTGGAATCGTATTCGCTGCTCTAATTCAAGGAGTTTCACGAAACCCTAGTCTACGAGGTCAACTATTTACTTACGCAATTCTAGGATTCGCTCTAAGTGAGGCTACAGGACTATTTGCCCTAATGGTTTCATTCCTACTACTATACTCATAATAATTCTAAAAAAGTTTAAGTTTATATTGATCTATGAGGGGAGAATATTCTCCCCTTTTTAATTAACGTATCTACCTCTAGTTTAAAAATTTCTATTTGAATAGGTTAGAACAAAATAGGGTAGGACATAATGCAAGAGCGGGCTCTTGTTCAGAATATTTAAGCTAGTTTAATGTTAACTACAAGATATAAAGATATAGTTAGAAAGGAATCTTTTAGGATTAAAATAGGGAAATCTTATGTACCTGCAATAAATTTTCTAATACTATATGCTTATTTTTGCGAGTAAAACCAAATAATAAATAGATAAGGTAGAAAAACTTTTTGTGTATAAACTTTCTTTCATATGTTTATATTAAATATAGAGAAAAATAAATATCTAAATGAACATATTAATAACAGATATGACTTTATAAATAAGCTGACTATACGGCAAAATTATAGCAGGAGAAAAGACTATATACTCTTGAATCTAACTAAAGATCGTAGTAATAATACAATTTCATTGTACGGTCCTTTTCTCTTTGAATTTTTTTGTTTATTTCGTTAAACCTTCTTTATAAAAGCACTTTTATAAAGAAGGTTTAATGTATTCAATTTAGATAAAAATAAAAAGAGTTCTTTTTTAATGTTGGCATGATCTGTTAAATGGCGGTTTAAACGGATGTCTTATTGTAAATAACGAAACATAAGCAATAAAACATAAAAATAAACAAGAAAAATTTTAGGGATTTGTTCGTTTATTGTTATTATAGAACATATGTTTTATGTATAGGTATATAAATATAAATGTGAGTGTGTTGAAATTGGTAGCCAAGTCGACCTTAGGAGTCGGTAGTCCTAGACTGTGTAGGTTCAAGTCCTATCACTCACAAAATTTTCATTTCTTTTAGAAAGAAAAAAAAAGCTTAAACTATTTTAAAGAAAAAAAGAATCTTTTTTCTTTTTAGCATACTTAGCTAAATTGGTAAAGCGCCTAACTTCGGATTAGGAGATGTAGGGGTTCGAGCCCTCTAGTATGCTAATTTGAAGAAATTTACATGATTATTCAAATAAAATATTAATACATCTACAAAAATATTTTTGAAAAAATCTTTCTCTATATTGAGATATGTTTTTGATTTTTCATACAAAAGAGATTGTTTAATAGAGTACGCTATAATATATCGTAACAAATTTTATTTTATAAAGCCGGAAGAGGGATTTGAACCCTTCAATCTACCAATATGAATGGTATGGTTTAACCAGTTAGCCTACTCCAGCTTAATTGTTAAATTGTAAGGGGACTAATTATTAATAGGCCAAATTTTGTTTTTTCTAATTAATTAGAATGCGATAATAAAATGATTGATTTTATTGCCAAAGAATAAAACGATGAGAAAACTACACTATGATCCCTTACTTTTTTATAGTCTTGTTTTTCTTTTCCAACATAAAAAAAAGAAGATTGATCATAGTAAATAGTAGATCAAATTAGGAGACACTTTTTCAAGAAATATAATAAATGTTTACTAGAAAACTAGGATATTATTAAGCTTCTCATTAATTTCTGTAATTTTTCTCTATCCTAAATGGATTTTTTTCTAATTTACTAATCTTGGACCTTTCTTATACTTTTTTTATTCACGACTTTTTCTTTTAAAGACGTAAGAATATATCTTTTATTATAATATAGTCTATCCTATATAAACTTAGTGTCCCATATCATAGAAAAAAGATATGAAACGCTTGGTTAGAATATCTTGTTAAATCCTGTTAATATAGAAGTAAACAACAGAGATAAATAAAAAAGAAAATATTACACTAACTAATTTAAGGGTAAAACTCCGGACTTGAACCGGAATAAACACAACTCCACAGATTGGCGCTTTACCAATTAAGCTAGTATTACCTTAAAGATTTTTTATAGTATACCTATAAAATTCAATAAGAAGCTATTTATTGAAAGATTCTTGAAAAACAAAAGGAATATACCGAGCAACACCTAATAATATTCTTCTGTACATTTTTTAACAGTCTTCTTACTACATTTATAACAGTTAAGTATAAAGATTGGAATTTTTTTATTCGAATCGAATTTCTAGATTAAAAATCTATTGCCTTTATATATGCAGCTACTTTACAAACACATTTTTTCTAGAAAAAAATAATAGAAAAAGAAAGATCTAATATTCAAAGGGGGTTATTAATCATTTTTATTTGATGTAAGGTAAGGTAGAAATAGTAGACCTGTTACTAGAATTAGAGTAATTCTAATATCCATTGTCTCTACACCCAGTAGACTAGGACTTAGTAGGATCATTACTAGTGTAACTAGAGCGATAGCTAGGTAAAGTGCATAACTTGTTAGATTTCCTGTATCCAGTTTAGAAATGTTTGAACTTCCAGAACCTAGTCCTGTAGCTAGACCGTAAGGTCCTACTAGTTCAATAATACCACGATCTAGAACTTTACTAATAATATATCCTAGTTGTAGTCCACCATTAATAATGTAGTGGTTATAGATTACATCAATATAATATTTACCATTAAAGAATTTATACAGATTTCGTGCCCAATTTTTATTAGTAATATCAATTAGAACAGTTGGCATAATATGGTAAAGATATAGTGAAAGTCCAGCACCAATAATAGAAAGAATTACAGGTAGCAGTTTAGGAATCAGAGGAATATTTTCAGCTTCAATTAGATTAATGTGAGAAGGGTGTGTAAATAGACTACTACTTAGAAAATCACTACCAACACCGACAAATAGATCACTAGCCACATATCCAAAGAAGATTGCAAGGATAGATAGAATAATTAGAGGTACCATTACAATAGTTGGAGCATCATGAGTATTAATATACATAGATTTGGGACCATTAGGGTAAGTAAGGAAAGTTAGAGAAATTAGACGGAAACTATAGAAAGCTGTAAGACCAGCACTAATAGTTCCAAACCAATAAGCAATGTAACCACTAAATTCATATTGACCATATGCTAGCTCAATGATAATATCTTTACTATAAAATCCTGTTAGCCATGGTAGAGCCATAAGACTCAGACTACCAATAAGAATAGCTGTGTAAGTAAAAGGTAGGAATCCAATTAGACCACCTAGTCGACGTTGGTCTTGTTGATCATATGTAGCATGAAGCACAGCACCTGCTGCTAGGAATAGTAGTGCTTTAAAGAATGCATGATTTACTAGATGAAACAGTGCTACATTATACTGACTTAGACCACAAGCCATAAACAGGTAACCCATTTGCGAACATGTACTGTAAGCAATAACTCGTTTTAGATCATTTTGGAGTAGACCTGTTGATGCTGCAAAAAATGCAGTTAGAGCACCAACCCATGTAATCACGATAAGAGTAGTGGGCCCATATTCAATAACTGGTGATGATCGTAGAAGTAGGTAAACTCCTGCTGTAACTAGCGTAGCAGCGTGAATTAGAGCACTAACAGGTGTAGGTCCTTCCATAGCATCTGGTAGCCATGTATGTAGACCTAGTTGAGCACTTTTACCCATTGCAGCTAGAAGAAGTAGTAGCCCAATAATTGTAATAAGAGTTTCATTAATAAATGGTGCCATACTAAATACAGTACTATAATCTAGATTTCCAAACACAAAGAAAATGGCAAAAAATCCAATAGATAGAAACATATCACCAACTCGGTTTACTACTAGAGCTTTAATAGCACTTTTATTTGCTTGAATTCGTGTAAACCAAAAGTTAATCAGTAGATATGAAGAAATACCAATTCCTTCCCAACCAACAAACATAATTAGATAGTTATCTCCTGTTACTAGAACAAGCATAAAAAATGTAAACATACTTAGATAAGAAAAAAATCGTTGATTGTGGGGATCAGCACTCATATAATCCACCGAGAAAATATGCACTAGACTAGAAACAACTAGTACAGGAAGAAGCATAGATACCGTCAGGCTATCAAACATAAAACCCCATGAGATATCCATAAGTTCTGAATCAATCCAACTAATTAGATTAATAGATACTGGACTATTGCATAGTCCCACTTCGTAAAATGCTACAATAGCTAGAATAGCTGATGTAATTAGACAAGAACATGTAATGATGTGTGCTCCTGTTACCCCAATTTTACGACCTAGTAGACCTGCTACAACAGAACCAAACATAGGTAGAAGAAGAAGTGATAGATACATTATTGCCGTAGACTAATATTTCCTCGTAGTCGGTAGTAAGCTACTAGAATACCTAGACCAATTGCTGATTCCGCACCAGCAATCGCAATGATATAAATACTATATGTCTGACCTAGAATATCATCAAAACTGTAACAACTAACTAGAACTAGCAGTGTTACTGCTAGTAGCATTACTTCAATTGAAATCAGCATAAGAATAATATTTTTTCGATTAAGAACAAACCCTAGAATTCCAATTAGAAATAGAATTACTGATAGATTCATTTCCTATATTATCAGATATACTGATATCCTTAAGGACTTTTAAAATAGAGTACGAATTGTATTCCTTAATAGCTCGTCTATAACTAAAATATAGTACTATAACTATTAAAAAGACATAAGACTTTTTATAATTAAAATTAGTAGATATTTTTTATAAAATCATTTTTAGCCTATTCGTAGATTTTTCATTACTTAGTCTTTATATAAGTTTCACCATTTTTCTATAAATTACATCTGAAAAAAAAAGGAATTAATCACAAAAGAAACTACTTTCCATCTATGAGAAAAGATTCTTTTCTCTTCTTCTTTTTTTAGTAATGTGTTAGAAAAAATAAGCTATTTATTTAAATATACGAGAATCACCCGATTCGAACGGGCATCATCTAAACTGACAATTTAGGACATTAACCAATTATGCTAGATTCCCATTTAATGAGATAGTAATTTACATAATATCTAATTTAGCAACAATCAGTGACTTTTTATTCAGTAGTACCACTATGTAAAAAACAATGTTTTTAGTAATTCATTAATTCTTTGTAATTCTTATAAATAAGGGGGTAAATGAGTAGTATCCATCAGCCACAAGTTCCCTTACGGCTACCTTGCTATAACTTAGCGTTAGGAGTTCTAAGTTATTCCATGTATTCCTTATAAGTTCTAGTAATTAGAACTTAAAATAAAAACTAGTTCCTAACTTGATAAACGACCAACACTTGATAGACGGTTAGTATCTCCCAAATGTAAAAGTTCACCGTTGCGTACTTATCAACGATTACTCGGAATTCCTGATTCACGCAGTCGAATTTCAGACTACGATCCTGGTATCACCATATTTTACTGGTTAGCTCCATCTTACGATATTGCATCAGTTTGTTAGGTTCAAGTAGCACGTCTGTAGCCCATACTCCATAAGGGTCATGAAGGCTTATCGTATTCCCAAAATGCTTCTTATCGAATGCAAATAAGAAGAAACAGTTAAACTGAGACAACTTCTTATAGGGATTGCGTTCGTTGGCGGACTCAACCTGACATCTTACGACACGAACTGCCGACAGCCATGCAACGCCTGTGATCTTACAAACAATAGTTGTGTAAGCCATTCAAGGAGAGGTAAGGTTCTACGCGGATTATCGTATTAAACAACATGCTCCACTCCGGGTCTTTAGGATGGTCTAATCTTTTTGCTTTCGGTCTTGGGACTGTACTTACAAGGTGTTACACATACAGCGGTTTGCTGCTTATCTGACTATTACGTAAATTGAAAATTTATACTAGCCAAATAAGAAATGTAAATAGTTTACAGTCTGGACTACACAGGTATCTAATCTGTTTTGCTCCCCAGACTTTCATCCCTCAGCGTCAATCTTTAGCTGGATAGTTGCTTTCGCCTTTAGTGTTCCGCTAGATATCAATGGATATCATCCCTCCTCCTAGCATTCCACTATCCTCTATTAGATTCTATTTCTATAACTGACTTTCATTTTTAACAACCAATTTTGGTTGAGCATAATGCTATATAAAAAGGAATTTTCAGATAAAAAGCGCCTACGGATCCTTAATACCTATTAATTTATTAAACGTTCGCCCAGTTCGTATAACCGCGTCTGCTGGCACGAGACTTAGATTGGACTATTAGTAAGGTAACGTCATTATCCTCCCTTACGACACTCTTACGAGTTCTGGTTAGCTGGGTCACTCTTTCGAGCATTGCCCAAGATCCTCCTCTGCAGCATGTCTTAAAGACATCATCGGTTATTCTCAAACCAATTGCGGGAATTGAAGCTTTCGCTATTTCCTATCCGTCATAGGCTTGGAGCGCTTTTACCACTACAACTACCTGCTAGATATAAAGCCAATCTCTCGTCGAAAAATTTTCTTCTCTAGTCGTAATCATTTTTTATTTGATTACGAATTTTCCTAGATTTAGACGTTTCTATCGCCACTAGAGGTATGTTACTTATTTTTCCTCGCCTGTACGCTATGAAATTAATTAATTTCATACAACTTGCATGAGTAAAACTACCAGATAACGTTCTAACTTTGCCACGATTAAACAATTACTATTTTATTTTCATAATAAAATATTGTTATTTATCTATAATCCTTTTAAAGAAAATAGAAGAATGGAATATTTTATTATTTATTGGATACACTTTAAAAGTGATCATTCTTATCTATACCTTTATAGTCATATAATAAAATAGAAAACAATAGAATTAATAAGAGTATAACTTTTACTCACAGCTTTGTATTTCAGGTATTATTCATATGTCCTTTTTCTTATACTTTTTTATCTTATGCTGAAAACAATGTCTGTTTTTTTTCTTTCGTATAAACTTTCTAGAGAAACTTTTTTTACGTAAAAAAAAGTTAGATATCTTATAAAACTCTCATCTTTAAAATTAGTTTTACTTTAGTAGAGTAAGTTAAAAGAATATAGTAGAGTAAAAAGGGGTTACTTTCTATTATTAGGCAGCACTTCGTAGAAGTGGTGTCTGTGTTTTAGATGAATCTGTTTGTGATGCTGCTGTTTCTTCAGCTAGTGCAATATCCATTAGTGTATTCTCAATAATACCGATTGTTGGCACTACAACAAGGAACCAGGCAAAATAGTAGGCAGTAGCTGCAGCACCAATTTCAACATAAGGACTTTCAACATGTTGACTACCAATAAACATTAGAATAAAGAAACAAACCACAAATGTCCAGAATGAAAATCGCATTAGTGGTCGGAATTGACTACCTCGGATTCGTGATGTGTCTAGGAAAGGCATTCCTAGAAGAATTAGAAGAGACATAAACATAGCAATTACTCCAAGAAGTTTATTAGGAATTGACCGTAGGATAGCATAGAATGGTAGTAGATACCATTCTGGAACAATAGATGCAGGTGTTTGCATAGGATTAGCTGGAATATAGTTATCTGAGTGTCCAAGTGCATTAGGCATGTAGAAAACAAATAGAGATAGCGCTAGTAGGAATACAAATACTGTTACTAGATCTTTAAATGTAAAATATGGGTGGAAAGGTAGTCGATCAGTATTTCCTGAAACTCCTAGTGGATTACTACTTCCATGCTCATGTAGTGCGATCAGATGCATAGCAACTAGAGCTGCTAGTACGAAAGGTAGTAGATAATGTAGTGAAAAGAATCGGTTTAGAGTTGCATTATTTACTGAGAATCCTCCCCAAACAAACTCAACAAAATCTTGACCAATCCATGGAATTGCACTTAGAAGGTTAGTAATAACTGTAGCACCCCATAGACTCATTTGTCCGTATGGAAGTACATACAACATCTCTATCTATTTACTATATTATATCACAGTAAATAGTAGTTGTACCTAATCAATAAATAATCATATTAGTATTATTTATGTCATCTTAGGCCTTGAAAAAATAGTAGAGTTTCTACTTTAGATGTCCGACTGTACATTAAGCACCATTTCAGGCACCCACAAGTGACCCAGTCTGTAGCGATCGTGTATACAACCGACGGTCTTGAAAGGTGATAACTCCCGTTGACCGTTTTCACTTGTATTGCCAGAGATAATAGCATCTCCAATACCCCTGTCGAGGTATTCTATTGTCATTAAACCCATTCTCTATACAGATTGTAAAGGGGGTAAACAATAGGACTATAAATGTGTTTTTATAGAAAACTTTGCAGTATATCTATATAACTTATTATTCAATAATATCCTTTGTATCTTTAACAATATAGTTTTTTTTTAACTACTCCATTTCCACTTAGAGCACGTCGAATTGTTTTTTCATTACATGAAATAGCAATACTTGCTTCTTTAATACTTACAAAATCCATAGGATTAGAACCATCTAGATTTGTAATAGTTACAGGTCGGACATTTACAGCACATTTCATCCGAGATTCTATAGACATATTATCGCGAAGTAGAGCTGATTTTCGAATAAGTTCACGTGTCTCCCTCCTTCGGAGAGGGAAAGTTTCTTTCCTTTGTTGATACTTGCAACTCGTTGTCGTCGTTCTTCATAATAGTTTTTACGCATTTTTGCTAGAGATTCTTCTGAATGTTTCCATCCAATACTATTACTAGCTAGCGGCGCAATATTATATTCTGGTTTTAGAGTCTGTAGATAATAATCTTCTCGATTAATAAGCTCCGTACTATCTGTTTTATCTTCTTGAGGAACAATTTCTAGTACTAGAAACGCAAATTCAGATAGTCCATATTTATTAACAGCATTAGCCACTGGTTTATTTCCTGTAAAAGAGAATAGATGCTTATGGAAACGCATATAAAGATTACCTGTAACAGCACTACCTACATAATATTCACCTGTTACTAGATTCACAATTATATAAATACCTGAAAAAGGCTTTATAGATCGAGAAACTTTTTTCTTAGTATCAGGATTTATAAGATCTTCAAATAGAAGAATAGGTTTAATATTATGCTTATCAAGAAAATTTTTAAGACGTGTACTAGGTGTTAGAATAGTAGAAATAGAAAGATATTGAATAGAAGTTATGTCGATATTATAAAAACACATCCATTTTTGGCCATCATAACCAAGGAATGCAATAGCCATCATTAGAACAAGAATAATTACTCCAATTGACCAAAGAAGTGTTCGAGGTGATTTATATGAACCATAGTATAGACCTCGCCCAATGTGAAGATACACAAAAATAAAGAAGAATGACGCTGTATTAGCATGTAGATATCGGATTAGCCATCCATAATTTACATCTCGCATAATATGCTCTACACTAATAAATGCCAGATCCACTGAAGGTGTATAATGCATAGCTAGGAATACTCCTGTTAGAATTTGAATAATAAGACAAGCTCCTAGCAGTGATCCGAAGTTCCACATATATGAAATGTTGGCAGGTTGTGGACTATCTACTAGATAACTATTAGCGAGTCCCAGAATAGGATGTGATTTTAGTAGTCGCATAAATCCAATTAATTTTTAAACTTATCATGAAATATTTTCTTTTTTATTGTTAAATGAAGTTATATTATGAAAAAGTCTTTATTTACTATTTTCAAATTAGGAGTATCTTTTATAGTAAATAAAAAGTTTAGCACTTTAAATCAATCACACTAATTGAAATTAGTGTTGTTCTGTAAATATACCATATATCTGCAGTATATTATTATTACTATATATTCTACATTAAAGTTTGTTATTTGCAATTTGTAATCCAATTACAAAATTGCAAACTAGAACGTATTTCTCAATTATATCAACACCTATACAACAAAAATTAACCTAAAACTCTTTATTATTTCGCAATTTTCTAAGAATATTCTGTTAATTCTAGGGAATTATAAATTTTATTTATTACTATGAAAAGATCCTCTTTTTGAGCAACAAAATAACTAGAACGATATTTTTGTCCTAGAGGAATCGAACCTCTATAATGTCTTTATCGGAAACACATTCTAACCGTTGAATTAAGGACAATCTTTTTTTCTATCCTTATACAATAATAAAAATAGAGAAAATTTTTCTAGCTAAGACCTATTAATGAATAGAAAAAAGGGGGGAAATATTGATTTACTAGCTTCCCCACCAGTATACAGAAATAAATAGGAATAGCCAAACTACATCAACAAAGTGCCAATATAGAATTGATGCTTCAAATCCTAGGTGGTGGTGATCAGTAAGGTGATAACTAATCATTCGGAAGAAAGCTACAGCGATAAATGCCGTTCCGATGATAACGTGTAGACCGTGGAATCCGGTTGAGAAGAAGAATGTTGACCCATAAACTCCATCAGCAATTGTAAATCCTGCATTTAGGTACTCAATACCTTGACAAATTGTAAATAGAATTGCAAATACAAGTGTCATCAGTGTACCTAGAATAGCTCCTCGTCGGCTACCTTGGATCAGAGAGTGATGAGCATACGTAACTGTAGCTCCTGAAGATAGTAGTAGAATAGTATTTAGTAGAGGTAGTTCAAATGGATTAATTGTTGGAATTCCAACAGGTGGCCATTGAGCTCCTAGTTCTACTGTAGGAGATAGACTAGAGTGGAAAAATGCCCAGAATACAGAAATAAAGAAGAATACTTCACTGATAATAAATAGAGCAACACCCATAGTAATTCCTTTTTGTACTAGGAATGTGTGGTCACCTAGAAATGTACCTTCTGCAACTACATCTCGGAACCATAGGGCCATTGCAGCAATAGTTGTTGCTAGACCGATACCTACAAGTAGTGCACCTGATCCTCCTAGAGGGTTTGCGTAACCATTAAAGTACATTACCGCTCCTGATGTTAGAATCAGAAGTGCAAATGATGTTAGTAGTGGCCATGGACTAGGTGTTACTAGATGAAATGGTTGAAATTGAAATTGTGTTCGTGGTAGTGCTTTTAGTGTTGTGTTTTGTGTGTTCATTTTAATTTATATATTATAGTATTGAATAGGATGTTCACTTATAAGAGGAATATTACACAATAAAAATTAGTATTTGTATACACAGATTATAAGTGAGTTTACTATTGTAATTGAAGATTTTTCTTTTCATATATCCATAATATACCTACTTAACTAATAAAGGTTTTTCTGCTCAGCTCGTTATAAGAGTATGGTAAACAAAAGACTAAAAAAGATAGAAAAATATATTAATTAAAAAGCTACTTTTTATAGCAGTGTCATAACTTTTTTTGAAGAAACCATTTATTAACTAAATAAAAACTCCTCATATAATTTTATATATACCTAATAAACCTACAGCGTAGCAATGGTGTTACTATAATATGAGATATAAAGCAGAAAAAAACGGCTTTATTTTTATATTGTTCTCTTTATTATAAATTTTTAGAATATTGTAAATAAATAGAAAATTCCAATTTAACAAGGATAAGATATTGTACAATTAAAAAATAAGAATTAATAAGGTGTATACTTTTTATGTAGGAGTTTTGCTAACGAATAGCTGGTAGTAACTCTATTTATTAAAAGGTAATAAAGAGTTGATTGCTTAACGAGACAAGAAAATTACTAGGATAAAGAAGATATAAACCAATAAATTATGTTTATTTGTCTATAAGACAAAAAGATGGCATATCTTGTATATACATGGTAATTACGCTTACCTATACCTATATAAAATAGTATTCTATATAGGAAATACACTATATATGAAGATATATAACCTGAATAAAAAGAAATAAGAAAAATGTTTTAGAAAACATAGATATCTAGTAGTTATGTTATAGGTTATCATAATCGATAATATATGGTAAATAATAAAAGTACTGAACTATATAAAAAATCTTCATAGGAAAAATAAAAATAAATTGACAAACATCTTTTGAGTTATTGCAGGACTTCATTAGAAAAAGGGTATTATAATGGTTTTAAATAGGGACGTGTGACAGAGTGGTTTAATGTACCTGGCTTGAGTCTAGGAGTTTTCACCCGAGAACCAGGAGTTCGAATCTCCTCGCGTCCGTACTTTAACCCCATATTCTAATTAAAATATAGACATTTAAAAGCTTTTTATAAATAGAGTATATCTATTCACTTTTACATTAAGTAAATAGTTTATATACTACAAATAACTTTTTAAATAAGAAAAGGATTATTCACTAATTGAATATGAATATTAGAGTGTTACAGATGTGAGATTCGAACTCACCACGGCATATAGCCAATGCTTTTACAGAGCACCGCCCCAACCAATAGAGCATATCTGCATAAATGAACACAGAATATTTCAATATTCATGCTTTACCTATACATAAAGGAAACATCTGAAATTAACTGCACAGTTAAAAACCTGAGAAGGTCCTATCAAAATTCTTATAAAATAAAACTTATTTAGGCAACTTTTAATACGGAAAGAAGATAAAGTATCACTTACAAAAAATCTTTTTTTCTTTCTTATATTCTTCTTTTCTGTGTATTTATAAACAAAACATATTCACGTATAATTCGTTATAGTTAAATAAAAAATTGCCTCAAACTGGAATCGAACCAATCCGTTAGAAGCTTCAGTTCTACGCTCTACCATCTAAGCTATTGAGGCTATAAAATATGCATTAAATACTTATGCAGTAAATATTAATATAAATACATTTGTGTATTTATAACTTTTTTATGTATTTTGAAAAGAGCTGTGTATGCTGAAAAGTATAGTAAACTATACTTTTCTTGTATAATTAGAAACTTTTGCTTATTACATAATTTATATGGAGGCAACAGGACTCGAACCTGTCTCTCATAAATTATCTTCCTCTTATCACATATAATATTTCAATAAACTTTTTTTTATTGCCGTTTATATTTCCTATAAAACGATAAAAAGGGACATTTTCCTACTATAAGTTAAAATACTAGAAATTTATATTACTATACCTATTATGTTGTAATAAAAAGAAGTGTAGTAATTGTTTTGTTCAATATTGTTTAAATAAAAGACCCTAAAAAGGGGGAGTAATTGTCAACCAATTCTGGTCGATTTTTGATTAGATTTTTAAGAGATTCGATAACATTTGGATTAGCCGATCGGTGTTCCCCAAGCAGCATCCGTTGAAGAATATCTTTAAACCATACTTGAATGTCATGTTTAATACGTAGTGGATAACTATCAAGATATTGGATAATAGATTGTGCTGCTTTTACACTAGTAAATTGTACAATATGAGGTTCTTTACTTGAAATACGACTAAATGGAAATAGAGACTGAATATTTTTAGCAAGCTCATTAGAAGAACAAGTAATTTTTACTACGGGACGTACATTAATACCCTTAACAGAAGTGTTACTAATAATAGTAAAGTAAAGCATAGAATATCCATCCATATAACCAGAAAGCCAATTGCTATCAAGTGTAACAACACCTTTAGTATAATTATCAGAAATAAGAAGATTTCCATAAGAGTTAGATTTAACATGATTAGAAAAACCTACTAGGAATCGGTCAGTAATTAGGTTACCTGAGGGTAGAAAAAGAGAATAAAATACTTCTAGGTCAGATAGGCTACTAATCGTTAGACGATTATACTCTTCATTTAGAGTTGTTGAAAGTCCTAGAATATCAGTAAGAATCTTAAGATACTGCATTTCTTTCATACTAAATTCTAGACCACCTCCTTTATTCCAAGGTTTAACCCAACCTCCTCGAGCTTCACAAAATCCAATAATATATTCTAGCCAATCTAGAGACAGTGGCTCAGTACCTTTCCATTCACAATAATCATAGTACATAGAAAAATCAAAATTTGTACTATTTTCTACAGTAATAAAAGATTTTGATCGATCATTATTATAATATAGTGGTACAACTTTGTATTTAATAGCCCAGTGACTACTTGGAAATTTGACTACTTTTGACTTATTTAGTCCAGTGTCAAATTTCGATAGCAGCCCTTGTTCTAGAATTCCTACATGAAGGCTAGAAAAAGCCATTAGAATGGAATTAGTAAACTGGTTCGGATGAGCACCATTTTCTTTATACCAAATATCTGTGTAGCTAGGTGCAGAATAAAGTACACGATATTGCATATTTTGAATACCACCAATAGATTTAACAAAAAGATAAAAAGTACTAGAAGCGTTTGGCTTCATTGATGCAATAAAATGATGCAGAGGACGAGTTGTAAGTGAACGACTGCTACCAATATACATAGTGGATAGTGTTTTATCATCCATACAAAACATGTAAATACCCATAGATTTACCAAGAAATTTTTCTCCAATTTCTTTTGCCACAACTTTATTTTCAATATAAAAGACTGGAGAGTCCTCAGAGAACATATGTGGTGTAGAATTTTCTAGGGGTTCTAGAAGATGCCGACAATGCTTCTCTAGAAAGAGATATGTTTTACTTTTTTTATCTATTGAATTAAAAATACCAATCAGTACTTGCTGTTCTTTTACAATTTCTGGTGTAATGTTTTGTGGAATATAAACATCATTAGTAATACAGCTAATAATTGTAGATGTTAGATAGAACGTAATATTCGTTGTGTCAATAGTTATAACATTTATATCGGAAGCCACAAACATAAAGATACCTTGATACATTTGTAGAGCAACATAAATCAGAATAACACATACAACGAAATCAATAAAGGTAATTCGGTAGGAGAAAATAGGAATGGCTGAAATTTTACAAATATTTATAATTAGGAACTTGAACATGCTTTTTTTATATTTTTGATATTTTTATATTAGAACAATGACTTACTAAATTTTTGAAAAGATAGAATTATCATTGTTCTTTTGGAGAGAACAGGACTTGAACCTGCACCAGCCTCCTTGCAAAGGAGGTATACTACCTGTTATACGATCGCCCCACAAATATATCAAATATTACAAAGATAAGGAATTTTACTTTAGAATCTCTTAGTATTTCCATTTTATAAAAGAGGGGAAAGCAAAGGAAGTATACTGACCAACTATACTATGCCCCCTTACTTTCTTTTTATTTCATATTATTCCTTTATAATGTTATACAATAGACTAAATTTCTTTTTTTCAACATATAGAGTCTTTTTTTTTTTTACTTAAAAATTACACTCTAAGGTATAGAATTTATTCTACTTGTTTATGACTCTTAAATAAGAGGGGGTAAAAGAAAGAGTATTATATTTATAGACATAACTATTATTAGTAAGGAGCGATGTCAAAAGCAATTAGAAGACTAGGTACCAGGATAAGAAGTGCAATAGCGATAGGCAGCATACCAGTCCAACAGAACGTCATCAGCCCGTCATATCGCATACGAGGTAGAGTAGCTCGCACCCATACAAAAAGGAACATAAAAAATACTGCTTTTACAGCTAGTGCAATACTTTGTAGGTTAATAAAAGAATCTTCAGCAAATAGTACCTGTGGAGACATGTTGTAACCACCAAGAAATAGAATTGCTGTAAATGTGGACATTAGAACAATACTTCCATATTCCGCAAGAAAGAAAAATACAAAAATCATACCAGAGTGCTCTGTCATAAATCCAGCAACTAGTTCTGATTCAGCTTCCGGTAGATCGAAAGGTGTACGATTTGTTTCAGCGAGTGCAGAAATAAAAAATAGAATAAAAATAGGTAGTAGAGGGACAATGTACCATACACTTTGTTGTGCTTCAATAATTTCTGTAATATTAAAAGTACCACAAAGTAGAATTACAGTTAGTACGGCAGCACTATAAATTAGCTCATAACTAATCATTTGAGCTGTAGACCGTAGGGATCCAAGAAATGCATATTTAGAATTGGCAGACCATCCTGCAAATAGAATACCATAAACTCCAATACTTGATAGGGCTAGTGAATATAGAATACCCAGTGAAAAATCACTTAGTGCTAGACCAGGACCAAGAGGAATTACACCCCATCCTAGTAGACTAAAAATTAGAGTAATCATTGGAGCTAGAAAAAATAGACTCTTTGTAGCTTGTGATGGAATAACTTGTTCTTTAATAACTAGTTTTAGAGCATCGGCAAACGGTTGTAGTAGAGCATAGTAACCAACAACATTAGGTCCAATTCGTCGTTGCATAGATCCCATAACTTTTCGCTCAATCACTGTCATAAAGGCTACACTCAGAAGAATTGGAACTAGTACAACTAGAATTTCTAGTAGATTATATAGAGTTGAAAGCATTTTTTTCTTTTTGTAAAAAATAATCCCTGCGTTAAATCTCTCTGATAGAATTGTGATTTATAAATCTTTTTAAAAAATAGCAATTCAGACTTTAAGAAACAAGAATATAAGAATATCTTTACGCACGTAAATAAGTTTATAATTAGAACATTTTTAAAAAAGGTAGTAATTCCCCTTTTCATAAAACAGCTACAAATATAAACGGGTTTTAATCTTTAGTTTTATAAACCGAACTTTACTTACTTTAATTTCAACGAAAAAAAGTACTATTAAAAATAATTACCGAGGCAGGCTATTTAAGATCTTTTTTCTTATTCTTAAAAAGAATTTTTTTTTATTTCGTTGACATTATTTTTTCTTACCGAATAAGAATAGATATTCTTACGATAAAAGGTTGTGTAATGAAAAGTCCAATAATATCTTTTCTACTTTCTTATTATAAAAAAACGTTCAAAGTAAAAGAAAAATGGAAACAAAATTCATGAGCACAGTCTAGAATTGAAGAGTTTTTTCATTATCACATGAAACTAGTACTGGTAGGAAACTAAACTGTTCTTATAAGACTATTACAACTATCTATTTATTTTACTGTAAATAAGTACATTTGCTATACAAAGTACAACAATCGTTATCCGAAATTGAGTGTATTTCAGTATAAAAGGGGGGATGCTTGGCTATCAATCCAAGCTAGGTATTTTTCTGGTGTAACAGCTTCGATAACTACAGGCATAAATCCGTGGTATACTCCACAAATTTCACTACATTGTCCGTAGAATACTCCTTCTCGTTCTACTAGTACTGAAGTTTGGTTAAGACGTCCAGGAACGGCATCTAGTTTTAGTCCTAGAGAAGGTACTGCAAAATCATGAATAACATCAGCTCCTGTTACAATAAATCGAATATGTGTATCAATAGGTACTACCATTCGGTTATCTACTTCAAGAAGTCGTAGTTGTCCGTCTTCCAGATCTGTTTCTGGCACCATGTAAGAATCAAATTCGATACTTTCACCATCTTCATTAATAAAGTCAGAGTATTCTGCACTCCAGTACCATTGATGTCCAGCTACTTTCACTGTCATAGATGGGCTAATTACCTCATCCATAAGATAAAGTAGTTTAAAACTAGGAAAAGCAATAGCGATAAGTACTAGAGCTGGTGTAATTGTCCAAATAAGCTCAATAAGAGTTCCGTGGTTAGCATATTTGTAAACAAGTTGTGATTTACTACTGTTAAAGTTAACAATAACAGATGAAAGCACCCATAGTACACCAAAACAGATAATTACTAGATAAAAGAAGATAGAATCATGTAGTTCTGTAATACCTTCGTGTGTTGGTGAAGCACCATCTTGGAATCCTAGTTGCCAAGGTTCCGGTGCATCGTTAAAAATGGCTGTATTAAAAAATGGAAATAGATTAAACATGGGAAATTTTCATAAATAATATAGCTTTGTTAACTCTACATCTTAGGTAACTAATTTTACTAAGAAAGTAGTATTCTAAAAAGTTTTTCTACGCTTTTAAAAACTTACGATTTTTAAAATGAGCACTTTCTTCTTAAAAAAGATTCGACTTTTGTAGAATAACTTTATATAATTTATATAAAGCAGCTCTTTATAAGAGATATGTTCTAAATTATAAAGAAAAAGCAGCAGATAATAAACATAAAAAAGGGTATTAATTATAAGTGTATAAACTATCTACCTCTTATCCTATAAAGAACAATGACAGGTAGATATTAACCTAATAGCTATAATAAAATACAGTAACAGATCTTTCGCATTTTTGTGTCTTGTAATGCTTTATAAAAATCTATGCCATATTCTAATTTATAAACTTACAAAAAGAATAGATCTTTTCATATTACAAAACTAACTACTTAATTAATTATAAAGCTTAAATTTATAAATTAACACTTACTAAAGAACCGCATTCAAATAATATTGTAAAAAAAAAGGAGAGAAAGATGTTATAGCGGTAATCGCTGCATCACAAATTTTCCCAATATGACCTGGAATAGGATTCATATAAAGAAATCTAAGTGGCAGACTCAGTGCAATAAAGCTTATTAGGACACTTACTTTATTAACTAGAATTAGAACAGATAGTGTGTTTTCTGATGGCATCAGCTTTGTTAGAAATGTAGAAGATACTTTACTCATAAAGTACTCTCGATTATTTTTTAGGTATTGTAGCACACAAACAAGTAGTACAAAAATAATAATACAGATAAAAGAAACTACCATGAAATAAACGCAAATGTTAGTTTGCATAAATAGGATGTTAAACTGTCCCATATCTACTTCTGTAGGAGTAGGCAGACGACTAGCAATATCTTCTTTCATCCAATTAGGTAGAAACCGGGCAAGCCAATCCCAGAATGTGTCATCTGTTTCCTCAAGAGGTGAAGGAATATTTGTGAAATTTTGAGCAGTAAACATGGAAAACTTTAAAAATAAACAATATAGCTTTGTTAACTCTACATCTTAGGTAATTTTTTTTTTACTAGGAAAGTAGTATTCTAAACAAAAATCGACTTTTGTAGAATAACTTTATATAATTTATATAAAGCAGCTCTTTATAAAGTGAATGTTCTAAATTATAAAGAAAAAGCAGCAGACGACAAGCAAACAGATAAAAAGAATGAAAAATAATAGAATATTAATTCAGAAAAAATGTGTTTTTCTCTTCTTACCCTATATAAATAATAATACAAAAGTAGAATTCAATAACCTCAGTACAAAAATATATGTTTATTAGATAAGGTGAAAGTAATGAGTTTATATTTCTATTCGATTTCTTGATTAGATAGAGATATGCCGCCATGAATTATCAATTGTTTCCTCTCGCAATTCTCTTTTTTATTAGAACCTATTTAAATTATTTCTGATTTATTAAAACTTAACTAGATATGCTTTTCTTTGCTTAATAAAGAAAAATTAAATTGAAATTAAGAAAAAATTCTAACATTACATTGTCGCATTACGACTTCATCTAATTTATCTCTTAGTTAAGAGATAAATTAGATGGACTAAGAATTAGAGGAATCGAACCTCTGTCTTCGATGTGTAAGATCGATGCTAAACCACTCAGCTAAATCCTTCTAAGAAGTATATAGATACCTATACATACAAATTTGTTAAGGTCTATTAAATCAAAACGTTTCTTTATGTACAATTCTATTTTTATACTCTTTTAAGTACTTAAAAAAACAATCGAATTTTACAATATACCTTGATTAGAATATATTTCATATACAAAAAACGATCATTAAATATAGTAGCTTTAAAGTGTAAGAAAATGTTAACATTTCTTACAAGTTTCTTAACTAAATTTTTTAATGATAGGGTGAATACGTAAAAATCTTTGAATTTTAGTACTAAAATGGAATATATATTACTATTTTTATCTTCCTTATTTTATAGATAAGAAATAAGGACTTCTAATTAAAGTATAAGTATAGTTAAGTATAAAAAAAAGGTATAGCTTAATGGTAAAGCAAGTCGCTTCTAACGATAAAATAATGGTTCAAGTCCATTTACCTTTTAATATATGAAATAATAAAGTATAGGATTTTTTTGTTATTCTATAATTAAAAAGGAAGCTTCTACTATTTATTGCTTTGTTAAAGGGGGATAAACTATTGTATAATATCTTTTTTTGCTAGATAATAACTTATTTAATAGTTAAAATTTATAAGGATTTAGTAAAACGAAAGTATCTGTCTATTTTAGTGTAGATCAATAGCATCTTTAATATAAGAACATGTAAGAACACAGAATACATAAGCTTGAATAAATGAAACAGCAATTTCCAGACCAATAATTCCTGTAAAGATGATAAATGGAAGAATAGTAAGTACTGATACTAGAAAATTAGATGTGAAAAGAGGAGCTAGGAACCCAGCTAGAATCTTCATAAGAACATGTCCAGCAGTTACGTTTGCAAACAGTCGTACTCCAAGTGAAAAAGCTCGTGCTAGGTATGAAATTAGTTCAATAGGAACTAGTAGAGGTACAAGTCCTAGAGGTGTACCTGAAGGTACGAAGAATGAAAAGAAATGTACTTTATGTAGTCGTAGCCCTAGAATTGTAACACCAATAAAGATTGTCATACTTAGACCTAGACTAACCATAATAGATGTTGCTACTGTGAAACCATATGGTACATTACCACTTAGGTTTGCAATTAGAATAAAGAAAAATAGAGAATAAATAAATGGTAGGTACATTTCGTTAGCAGCTCCAATTTGTGACTTTACTAGTCCATGTACTGAAGCGAAACTACTTTCTAGAGCAATACTCCATCGACTTGGGATTAGTTGTCTATTGTTATTAGCCATAATATGTAGAGACAGTACTAGATAAACTGTTAGGATTGTATATAGTCCTAGATTTGTTAGACTTAGGTTGATATAACCCAGTACAGGTAGGTTAAGAGAAATTAGACTTGTAACTTCAAATTGCTCTAGTGGAGAATGAATTAGGAATGCCATAGCAAAAAATGAATATATTGGATTATTACTTGTTATTGGGTTTTAATTAACTCTATTTAGAATATTTTTATTGTTATTATATTTTATCGTACATTATTAAATAATTGTAAATTTTCTGTATTCACTATAGTTTAGTAATGTACATTCGAGAAACAAATAGTTCTACAAAAGCAGGTAGAATATATTTAGAGAAAACGAAAAGTAGTACAAATAGCCCTAGAAATGCAAAGGAAATTTGATTTACAAAGTAGAAAGGTAGTAGTTGAGGCATTAATCCTTTTTTAAAATTGAATTGTTCTATGCTACTGTTTACGATATTATATAGTTAATCTTTATATAGCGTATTTAGTAACATTCTTAGAACCGTTTATTTGAACTTATTAATCCGCCGAAGGCATCTGGAATTTTTTACAAAAACAGGGAAATATTTTTCTATTTTACAATTATCTTATATAATTATAAAGAAAAAGTCCTAAATAAAAAAATATCCTCCTTATATTAAGCAAAAAATATTCACTATTTTTCTTAGCTACTTAATCCAACTTTTTAAATGAAAAATAGAAAAAGAAAAAAAAGCTAAAAAATACTAAACAAATGAGTATACGATCAATAGATTAATTAACAGGTGGTTGTGTTTATAATTTATATACGTTTAGTAATCCTATGACTGTACAGGTAGCATATTAAAACTATGGAATGGTGTTGGAGATTCTAGAGCCCATTCAAGTGAAGAAGCTGTATGACTTTCCATCCAGAATTCTGGTGTACTCTGGAAGAATGCTGGTACAGCCCAAGGGTTAGCATCAACTGGTTTACCATTTACTAGAATATCATAGATAATATATCCGAACAGTCCTGTAGCTACTACAGAAACAAGACTACCAAAACTACTAATAGCGTTCCATCCTGCAAATGCATCAGGGTAGTCAGGAATTCGTCGAGGCATACCTCCAAGACCTAGGAAATGTTGAGGGAAGAAAGTAAGGTTAACCCCTACAAATAGTGTCCAAAAGTGAATTCGTCCTAGATTTTCATTAAATGTTTTTCCAATAATTTTTGGTGTCCAGAAATAGAATGCACCAAATAGTGCAAATACAGCACCCATTGATAGAACATAGTGGAAATGAGCAACAACATAGTATGTATCATGCAGTGCAACATCTAGTGAAGCATTAGCAAGAATTACTCCTGTTAGACCACCAATTGTAAATAGAGCAATGAATCCTAGAGCGAATAGCATTGGTGTAGTAATTCGTAGTGATCCTCCATAAAGTGTGGCTCGTTTTCGGCCTTTAACCATCTCAGGTTACAGCTAGCCTATTCGTCTCAATAATATGAATAGATCATCTTTAAATAAGCAATCTATCGATACTATTTTAGTTAAAGTACTACCTTTAACAATCATTACTGATGACACGGACTATGTCTTACTATCCCTTAGAATCTAATCTAATTCCTTAGGAATAGTGGGGCGTATAGTCTCTACGCTTTTACACAACCGTTTCCGAATTGTGACTTAGTTCGACGATTGTCCTCTATTCATTCATATTATGAAATAGAGGGGTTCTCTCGAGTTTGCCCCGCTCTATTAATTAAACTAATTAACACGTGATGATTTACCTGTTAGTTTGTAATACATGCTCTCTGGCATATGTTTTAGTAGTTCTGAACGTAGTTTCCGAATAGAACGACTACTAATATAGATAACAGGTTTACCCTCTTGATAATGAATAGAACATTTACAGTTAAACTTAAGAATAAGTACATTAATTAGACGGACTACTTCAATAACTGTAAAATTTTGTGTCTGTAGGTAAATACCGCCTCCTTTGACAAAAGTACCATCCCCACAAATCCAATGACTGAGTCCTTGAATTGTAAGCATGTTATAAATATCAGAAGGAACACATTTTTTACCGCCTTCATAGAAAGAATTATATAGCTCAGTAAAACAAGTAAGTGTACGTGTAACAAAAGCTACAGCAGTAAATCCTCGTGAATTTACAATATAAGGGTAAGATGAACAATAGTGACTTAGTAGAGAAAAAGTATAGAATAGATAAGAGCCATTATTAATTGATTGTTTAAGAAATAGCCGTGCTTGACCATTCACATTCTTTTTACTCATATAAGCATCTGATAGCATAAGACCTACTACTACACCATAAAGATAAGATGTAAGACTTACCATATGTTGTAGAATAATATTATATCGAGGATAATGCATAGTACCTGTAAGGAAATAACCATAAGGTACTAGGTCTGTACATTCATTATTAATAATACTATTTTTAGGGTAAAGATTAGCACGTGGAAAGCGCTCTCGAAGACTTAGGACTGCTTCGGATAGCGAATTAATAGAGTTGGCCAGAAAGGTCTTGCTGAAGGACCCCTTAAGCCATGAGAAAATTTTAATTCCTGTTGGTACAGCAATAATCATTGTAGCAGCTGTAAAGTAAGCTCGAGTATCTACATCAAGACCTACAGCATACATGTGGTGACTCCATACTAGGAATCCCAGAATTCCAATACTAAACATAGCATATACCATACCCAGGTACCCAAATACTGGTTTACCTGAGAATGCACTTACAATGTGACTAACCATCCCAAATCCAGGGATAATTAGAATATATACTTCAGGATGACCGAAGAACCAAAACAGGTGTTGGTAAAGAATAGGATCTCCACCTCCTGCAGGGTCGTAGAATGATGTATTAAAGTTTCTATCTGTTAGTAGCATTGTAATAGCACCAGCTAGTACTGGTAGTGATAGTAGCAGTAGAATAGCTGTAACGAAAATAGCCCAAACAAATAGTGGTAGTTTATGTAGTGTCATTCCCGGATTTCGCATGTTTAGTACTGTAGTAATAAAATTCATTGCACCTAGCATTGATGAAATACCAGATAGGTGTAGACTAAAAATAGCTAGGTCTACTGAACCACCTGAGTGACTTTGTAGTCCTGATAGTGGTGGATAAACCGTCCATCCTGTTCCAGCTCCTTGTTCTACAAAAGCACTTGCTAGTAGTAGAATTAGTGAAGGAGGTAGTAGCCAGAAGGAAATATTATTTAGTCGTGGAAATGCCATCAAATTAATTAATATTATTCTTGTTTGAAAAATAATGTCTTGATATTTCTATCAAGTTTAGACTATGTCATTATCTATCTATCCTTTAATAGGAGTAGATCTTGGGCACTCGTGTCCGGATTATTGTTTGTGCAACTCACCGATTAGTCGTTGAACTTTCTTAAGTCACTAGTAATAGGCACAGACTTAAGCTTAGCTGCAAATTATCTTACATCTCAATAAGGAGAGTAAATAAGAAATTTTTGCAATTCACCCAATGCTATATCTATATCTCACGACATAGAGGGACTATGGCTATAAGGAACTTATACTAACAACAAGCTTATATCAAGCAAAAAAATCGTCTTTAATAATTGGAAAGTTTTTCGAGGTGATCCCAATTGTAATACGTCCGTTTACTATTCATACTTTCTTTTAGAGTTTTTACCTTTTCTCTACCTTCAATAGAAAGATGCTCACGATTTAGCATAATATCAACACAACTACAAAAATCTTTATAGTTTAGATACTTACTTGAAAATAGAGGAAACTTATTAAGATAATTAATAAGAATAGATAGTTTAGCCGGACTAGTAATAGCAATAACATAATAATGAATTGTACCATTATGAATGCTCGTATTAAATTTAACTCCGAAAGATTCGGCAATAGATTGTAGAATAGATTCGTAAGACTCTCCAGTTTTAGGGTCGAGTTTTCGTTGCTCAATACGTGCTCGAGCTTCCATACGATTTTTACCGCGAGTACCATCACTCGATTTCTCTCGAACTTTTACATCAAAAGATCCATCTGCATCAATAAATCCAGATAGCCAAGCATTACTTAGAACAGAACTACTATCTTTATCGTACATATTAATATTGCTATTAGTAGCAGCATTAATCCAAGAAATCAGCTTATTAAATTGATGAATTTTTGGTGTACATAGTAGCCCGTTCATAAGATTAACAATCTTAGTAAGGCCTGCTAGACTATAAATAGTAAGCACATAAGCATGATTTTCAGCCTTATATCGGATACTACCTCCTAGTAGCTTTTGTAGTACGAGCACTAGAGGATAATCTCGTTCGTTGAAAGTGATGGCAAAATGTGGTATATATCGTTTACCACTTGGTGCATGTGTTGTGGTAGGAATTCAAATGTGTCCGTCACCCTCCCATAGACCTGCAAGATAAGCTCCAAGTCGAGGACGTGACACAAGTGTTGTTAGTAGTCGTATAAAGTTCTTATATTTATAATCTGGTGCACCAATCATAACAGGTACAAGATAATTACCGAATCCACCAACCATGGCTGGCATTACCATAAAGAAAATCATAACGAAGGCATGTGCTGTAATAATTACATTATAAAGTTGATGATCTCCGTTAAGATATTGTACTCCAGGCGCTGCCAGTTCCATACGAATAAGCACAGAAAATGCTGTTCCAATCATTGCTGCAAATACAGCAAAAATTAGATACAGAGTTCCAATGTCTTTAGCGTTTGTGGAATAAAGCCATCGTACCACAGCTTATCACTGTGGCAAGTTCTAGTAACCGTTTCACTTTTACTATCTCTTCTTTTTTTATAGGGAAATACTACTGTATTCACTAGAAGAGTTGAAAAGTCTTTTCTCCAATATTGATATACCTATATAGACATATAGGTATATGGAAACTTACGGACAAAAGGAGATTCGAACTCCTAAGGAATTTTATATCTTCCAGACAATTAGCAATCGCCTACACCTCTCCAATAGCGGTTTGTCCTTTAAGTAACCTATATAATGATAATTAGATACAATAACAAAAAACTTTGTTAACAATACTTAAGTTTCTTATACATCTTTTGCTTCACGTTTTTCCATAATAAGTGTCTATTCTCAATTTATATCGAAGAGTATAAAATGCATATTTAAGAGGGTATAACTCAACGGTTAGAGTGTTGTACTTTTAATACAAAAATGCAGGTTCGATTCCTACTACCCTTACTATGCGTTAAAGATAACAAAATAAAAAGTAACATTAGACACAAATAGTAAATTTCCTAGTGTTGCAAGTGTTTTTAATAATACCTAATTCTATTGTAAACATGCCTATTTATATAAAAGAATTTTGCTAATTTTCTGCATCGTTTCTTTCATTTTGGCTATTTTTCGGGTTATTGTACTCTGCTAAAGTTAAGTACATAAATAAAAATAGCCAAAATGAGTCGCTCATCAAAAAAAGGGAAACAGCACTTGCTTTTTATCTTTGACTTTTTACTAGGATGGGTTGACTCGAACAACCATTTTCGCTCCCAAACAACGAAGTCTTTCCCTTAGACGACATCCCATTTCGAATCCTAATTTTATGTGTATGCAACAACATGCCTACTCTTATACAAAGTAAAAAATAAAACCAGGTTAGATTACAAACCTAAGATAATAATTAAATTAGTAACTATTTTTACTAGAGCATTCCCCTTTTTATAGTTTCAATGTAATATAATAGTTTCGTATTATTTAATAGTAGAAAAAGTATTTATCTAGTCTTTCAATCATATGTTTTATGCACTTAAACAAAAAGCTACTAAATATTTTACAAATCTTTATAAATATTCTTATACAAAAAGGAAAGTATACTAGTTTTAATTACGAATATTCCCGACATTTTTACAGATCTGGACTATTTTACTATAAAATTACTAATTTTATAGTAAAATAATAGGTAATCTATTTTTTATTTAGTATAAATAACTTTTCTTTATGTATAACATTAAATGGTTTCTTTAACTATTTTTGCAAAAAATGGGTCCTAATGAACAGTACCCTATATTAGAATACATTTGTCTTGTTTGCTATTTGTAGAAATATATTTACTATAAATAATGCCGACTACTAGAATCGAACTAGTGTCAAGTAATTACAAGTTACCTATTCTACCACTAAACTAAGTCGACATATGAAAAGAAAAATCGAAAGTCTCTTTAAGAACATTAATTATCCTAAAAATTCGCACAATAGAAAAATACCAATTTTTAACAGTAATATGATTTTATTACTACAAAATCACAAACGATTAGTCATGTTATACTAATCTATAAATTGTACCTTCTATTCCTAGATCAAAAAATGTTATGATCTCTAGGAGAATCGAACTCCTATTAGTAAAATGAAGATCTACGGTTTTACCTTTAAACTAAGAGACCTATACCTATATATTATTCATATTGGAGATATTTCTTTTTGACAAAAAGAAATAAGTATAATAAAATTAAATTGCAGAGTACATTCCAGGATTCGAACACTGGTCTAGCAGGACATGAGTCTGCTGTGCTACCTTTACACTAAAGTACTTATAATAAAGTTGTATCCTATACAATTAAAAAATACTTAGAAATAAGTTACCATAAACCTATATGAAGATAAGCTAATCAAATTTTATAAATACTCGGTTATTTTAGAATTTTCTAGAATCTTACGTATAGGTGATATTTAGTAAGATATAAATCATAGTAATTTGTCCTTTAAATAAAAAGTAGGTAGTGTTTACAGTTTATTCACATATGAGAAACTTTTGTCACAAAAATAGAGAAAATTCTGCTTTAAGAAATCTTTTTTTTTATATTCCACTATGTTTCTAATAAATCACAACCAGATCAATTAAAAATGGTACAATTTCAATCTCACAAACATATTGTGAAACGGTATACTGAAATATTTTTTATCTACCATTATAAACTTCTTTTTCTTTGTTTATTTACATAAGTTAACAAAATCATTTTTAATAAAGCAGAATAATAATTATACATTGTTAATATTCTCAAGCTATTAAGGACTTATAAAGATTGTCTAAATGTTCTGAGAATATACGAAGAAATTTTCTTTTTGCTACTTTTTCTCCTATATTTTTTAGGTATACTTAGAAATTTTACTGTTGGTTTTCTATGTATTAACTTTATAAATAGAAAATTTTCATAAGCAATACTTTCTTTATTAGGTTTTGTATTTATTTAAGGGGAGTTAAGTAGTATAGAGTAGTGAAGATACTGAAACGTGTAGTGTATCTAGTACAACATTTGGAAAAATTCCAAGAAGAACAGTCAGAATTAGTAGAGGCAGTAGAACCATAAATTCTCGTCGATTAAGATCTGTTGTATAACCTAGGTACTTACTGTAGCTACCAAATGAAATTCGGTTATATAGCCAAATACTATAAGCAGCACTTAGTACAATTCCAGTTGAACCAAGAATAGCAATTAGAGGGTTTTGTTGGAATGTTCCTGTAAGAGCTAGGAATTCTCCAATCCAATTTCCTGTTAGAGGTACTGCTGCATTACTAATAGTGAATACAAAGAATAGTAGTGAAAATAGTGGCATAAGAGCAGTCATACCTCGATAATATCGGATAGTTCGTGTGTGAAATCGATCATACAGCACACCACCCACTAGGAAGAATAGTGCAGGACTAACTAGACCATGTGCAATTCCTAGTACAATAGCACCTTCGATACCTTGAATAGTATTACTAAACACACCTAGAACAACAACACCCATATGTGCTACACTAGAATAAGCTACTAGTTTTTTAAAATCTGTTTGTCGAAGAGTAACTAGACTAGCATAAATGATAGAAACAACAGCGAATGTTTGAACAAGTGGTGCAAAATAATATGAAGCATCTGGAAGGTACTGTAGCATAATCCGTAGGTAACCATAAAGAGCTAGTTTTAGGATAACACCAGCTAGTACAATACTACCCCCTACTGGTGCTTCAGAGTGAGCATAAGTAAGCCATGTATTAAAAGGCACAAGAGGTGTTTTAATGGCCATACTAATAAATACTGCAAGCCATAGTAGTTTTTGGGATTCTAGATTAATCTCCGATAGTGAAATTACTTGAAAGTCTGTTGAACCCACGTTGTAGTAGATAACTAGAAAAGCTAGAAGCATAAATAGAGACCCAAACAGTGTATAAAGGAAAAGTAGAAATGCAGCACGTACTCGTGTAGCGCTACCACCCCAAATACCAACAATTAGGAACAGAGGAATTAGGACACTTTCGAAGAATACATAAAATAGCAGAATATCTAGTACAACAAATACAGCAATAAGCAGTGTTTCTAGTACTAGAAAACACATTAGGAAGTATTTTAGAGACTCTTTAATATTAGACCAATTACTTAGAATACAAATTGGTGTAATAAAAGTTGTTAGCAGTACAAAGTACAGGGAAATACCATCTACACCAATGTGGAGATGACAAAAGTTTACTTGATTGAATTCCTGCGTAAATTGATATTCACTAGTACTTGAATCGAATTCCCCCCATAGAATAATACTTACAATGAAATTAATTAGGGATGTACCTAGTGCTACTCGCTTCATTTGAGATTCTGACTGAATAGTATTTCCTTGCATAGGAGCGAGCATTAGTGCACCAACAATTGGAATAACTAGTAGAAGTGTTAGCATTATTATTTTTATTTATAAAAAATGTCCTTGATATTTTTCTTATTTCAACATCCTAAATATAATAGTACATTTATGGATATATATATATAACAGCTTTACCAATTTAAAAATTGGTAAATCTATTCTACACTTTTTTTTGAATAAGTATTCTTATATAATACTTTAATAAAACGAGAAATAACAGAATGTTTTACTATTTCCGTAAAAGGATCTTTACGAAAAATAAAGAATAGTTAATTTATCTAATTTATTTAGTAAAAATACAACTGAAAATTCCTTATTCTATTTTAAATAAAAGATTATACTATTAAAAGGGGGATTTAGTAATATCACTAAACTTAGGATTAATAGAAGATCGTTTATCTGTAAAGTATAGAGCACCGCTACCAAATTCATATACGAAACCAATAGTAAGTACAAGGAAAAATACCACGAAGATCCAGAAACCATAACTACCTGTTTGATATAGACTAATAGCATAAGGGTAAGTAAGTAGAATTTCAATATCAAACACTAGAAAAAGAATTCCAACAAGATAAAATTGAATTTGGAAAGGATTTCGTGTTTGTCCATATACTACAGAAAATCCACATTCATATGGTGTTACTTTTTCCGAATCTGGTCGATGCACTGCTAGTAGTAGATTAGCAAATAGCAGAATAAGCGTAAGAACTGGAACAAAAAGAAAAAAAAAGTGTAATTGTGTTCATTAGTAGTAAAATAGTGATAGAGCTAGAAGATGGCAGCTATTTAGTAGGATTGACGGTTGTAGTACAAATAGAGTCATAATCATAGTTAGACTAGCAATTAGTAGACTATGTACATTTGTAATTGAAGATACTGTTACTGTATTATTGTGTGTATTAGTTGTATTATATACAGCATCAGTTGTAGAGTCTGTATAGTTAGGATTATCTAGAGAAGAGTCCCCAGTCGGGCTATCAAAGTAGATTACTCGAATAATTTTTAGATAGTAAGATGCACTAATAACGCTTACTACAATTGCAATAATAGATAGGAAGTAGTATCCACCATGAGTACTTGAATATAGAACCATTTGTTTAGCGAAGAACCCAATTAGAGGAGGAATACCTGCCATAGAAAATAGACAAATAGCAAGACTTAGCCCTAGTAGAGGATTTTCTTTAAATTGCCCTTTAAGTTGATCAATAAATTGGATATCTTTAGTGTTTCCAGATAGTTTTGAAAAATTAAGTAGATATGATTTACTTGTACTCATCATATAACCAAATGCAAGAAGAACAAGGAAAGTATTCACATTTGTAAGTGAGTATTGAATTAGATAAAATAGGAAAGATTCAATAGATTCTTCCGTATTAATAGCAAGAGCTAGTAGAAGAAACCCTACATGACTAATCGTACTATAAGCTAGTAGTCGTTTAATTCGGTATTGACTAAGACCCACAACAGTTCCAATGATTAGACTAAGAACACTAGCAGTTAGTAGAAGATTTTTCCAAATGTTAATAGAGTCTCCTCCCAGGATTACACTCAGTGATTCAAAACTACCTTCTAGACCTGCTTGTAGTTCTAGAAGAAAAACAAAAATAGAAATTTTTGGCATTGTTGCTAGCCATGATGTTACAATAGTTGGCACACCATCATATACATCTGGAGCCCAATTATGTAGCGGTGCTGCAGCCACTTTAAATAGGAATCCAATACCAATTAGTAGTAGACCACATGTTACACCATTAGATACATTATAAGGTACTGTCATACTATTTTCTAGAACGGTTTCATATCCTGTTACTTGTACTAGACTATAAATACTTTCAAATTGTGTTAGTCCAGTATAACTATAAATTAGTGCTGTACCTAGCAGAATTAGAGCAGATGAAAGACCACCTAGTAGGAAATACTTTAGACCAGCACTAGTTGCTGATTCGGAGTCTCGGTAAAGTGTAGCTAGAATATATACAGCAAAACTTTGTAGTTCAATACTTAGATACATACTTACTAGATCAGAACTACTTAGTAGTAGAATAGCACCCATAGATGTAAATAGAATCATTAGTGAATATTCACTAATTGTAGGTACCATTGAAGACATTGTTCCTGAGTATACACTAGTCTTTTCTGTAATAGGTGCCCATCCTAGTAGAAGAAGGGCTCCTGTAAATAGTAGAAATGTTTCAATAGACAGTGATACTGTGGTTACATGAAATAGACCACTGTAGATACCTACTCCGGAAGCTAGTGACTCAACATGTAGACCATTAAAAGCCAGTAGAGCAGAATAGATTAGAACTACAGAAGTGATTCTATTAAATAGACTTGGGGTAATTCGGTAGGAGAAAACAGGAATGGCTACCAGTAGTGAAATTAGACCAATTGAAAGCATTACTTTACTAGCAGTGCAGGACAAAATTTGCTTTATATACTAGTATTCGGAATCGAACCGAAAATGTGAGAGTGGAAGTCCCAAGTTTTACCATTAAACTACACTAGCCTGTTTATTTTTTCTTTTTCTTTTGAATAGACTGTTTTTCTCCCATTTTTTTTAGCAAGTATCATATACTTATTCCTATATATTATTCGAATAAAAAGTATAATCGATTTCCGCAGATATTCTTTTTAAATATATATTTATCTTCTGTAAGACTTAATAGAAAAAATGTTATATAAACGATAAATCACAGGAAACAGAAAACAAACTTAGAATCCCGTGAATAGCACTCTATAGAAAAAGGAAAGATTTTTATAAAGACATAGTGAAACGATCGAAGAAGCGAAACATATAAAAAATAGAAAAGTTATAAAAAATAAACTACTATACACCTTTATTTATAAAATCAAATTTCAATATACTTTCGCTTATTCAAAATTTACGTCTTTTTATGTTCACTTGTTTAATAATGTTATCTTTCCTTTTTCCAGCTGGAAAAAGCGAGAAAAGTAAGAAAACAGAAAAACAATATATAGTACTACTTTCACTTATAGGTTTTCTTTTTAAGAGTTTCTTTATTTTGTATATCCTGATTTTTGGAGGGATAAAAAAGATAAGGTGCATTAAGAGGAATCCTAGAAGATCTCTTTTTTTTTATACTATCTATATTTTTTTGCCACAGATAATTAGTAGAAGTAGTATAGAAGTTTCCACAATGTAAAGTAGCGCTCGCTACTTAGGAATAATAATAGGAAAATGTCTATAATAAGAGTTTTTATAAAGGGGAGGTAGTTATTATTATAGGATTAAAGGCATGATTTTTATGACTGTTGACAAATCCATACTTTTACAGTAAAAGCACCTAGTTCATTTTTGGTTGTAAATTTACTATAATCAATAAAATGAGAAGACTTATTAGTACTATTGTCCCATTTCTTTTGAAAAGTACCGATTACACAAGATTTAACGGTGATTCGCGGTACCACAGTCTCAGTAACGAGTCGACCTGAAACTTGTACCTTAATACCACTAATATACCCAGGTAGATTGGTTTTATGTAGACTAGGGTTTGTTAGAATAGATTCCTGAAATTTCAGGAAAGTGTTGCTTGAAGCATTATGTGCCAGATATTGGCTAAAAATACTACTATTAAGATAAGGATAGTATAGTCGAATAGCAGTAAAATTCACATTTTTTTGAAAAAGTTGGGCTAGTGTTTTGCTAAGCATCGAAAGATTCTTTCGGAAAATCTCTTGATCATTAAACGAAAGATTATCAGTATAATTAGTAGTAGGAGTATAATAAAATAGTTGAATTGTTACTTCGCTACTAGTATGATAGAAAGTTGGCTTACTAATGATAAAAGCTTTCATTAGTTTTCCTGAGAATGTTGTAATACCGTTGAAAACTTTACTATCGTTTTTATTTGTTATAGCAGCAAAATAAGCGTTAATAAGCGTAATCGCATTATTATTTAGAGAACTATGTCCTGTTTTTCGCCCTAGAGATTTTTTGCTAAATGCATAACCTTTTGAAGTACTGCTCACAGCAGTAACATTCTCAATTAGTGCATTAGAAATAGTCGGTAGAATTAGATTCACAATAAGAATATTTTAACAAAGGAATGCTTAGTATAAAATGAATAAAGAATTTTTACAAAAATTTGTAGAAAAATATATTACCACTTTATATGCCCGAATAACAATATCGGTACAATACCCAGAAAGGATCAATAATATTTCCTATACTTTACTAATATATCAAGCTATAGATAGGTATTTGTTATAATAATTTAGTTAGGCACTAGAAAGAATCGAACTTTCGTTAAACGTATTAACAGTACGCCACATTACCACTATGTTATAGTACCAGTAAAGTCGTTTACTTGTGCGAATAAGTATTTAGGGTAGATAAAAGAGTAAAATCGACCGAATAATCGAGAATTTGAAAAATTTCCATTTTTCTTTTTTCTAACACAAATAACATTTCATATTATGTTCGATACCTATATTTTTAATACAATCTATTGAATATATTAACCAACTAATTATACTTTTTTCGGTAATAATCTACAATTTTACAAATCAAACAGCATAAAATGATGTTACCTTTCACAAAAAATACACTTAAAAAGTATCTTTTCACTGGTCCCACAATTGTATAAATAGATAAAAGCTCTCTTTTTTACTTAGCCACACCTCCTATAAATTATACCTACAATATATAGTATTTGTTATAGGAAGTAAATCATTTCGTGGGGATTGCTTTGCAAAAACAGAACTGATAAACAATAACTAGAATAAAAAGTTACTTCAGACTGTAGAGACTTGAACTCTAGACTCTCACTCCCAAAGTGAGCACCCTGAACCATTAGGCCATCAGTCTGGTCTGTTACTCCACTTAAGTTTTTGAATATAGTATACTATATTCAAAAATAGGAGAAAAAATATATATCAACAAATATAGAGAAAAATAAAGGAAATAAATTGTTAATACGTAGTTTTTTATATTTCCATATACGTATTTTTCTACTTGAATTAGCGCAATTACTCTATATAAAGTTAAAGATACAGAACAAGAACCAACTTTTCATAAATAGGCGTTTTTTCCGCGACGAAAACAATGTGATACGATTAAGTAAATCAATAAATTAGTAGTGCTAAACTGAGTATATTACTATACGTACATTTGCACCCTATAGTGTAACCAGTTATTCCATCCGTTTTCTTGGCGATAGCACTAAGAAAAAGAATAAATAAATAACTGGTTACACAAGAAGTAGTATTCTTCTTATTTCTTGTAATCTAATAAGGTGTGCTTCGTGCTTAAGATGCTTTCAGCACTTATCTGTCATGATTGTGGCTACCCTACGGTGCTATTAAATTTAACAATAGGTACACCATGGAATCATCCCCAGCGGTCCTTTCGTACTAACCGGAGGTCCTTAATTGATTACTTTTTCCTTCAGAAGATAGGGACCATACTGACTCCTATAAACATAAATATTCCTAGTATATAGTAAATATCTATGGTATGGTCTAAATTATCTTTGTTATTGTAATATTTATTTATTACGTCTAATTAGTTATAATTAGTTCGGACTATATCTTGTCTAAATAAAGTATTTAGATGGAAACAGATAGTCTCTGAGGATTTATTAGATGAAATTATTTCATCTTTATTTCCTGCTAGTAACCCAATTTCTTAATAATTTTACTGTTTACAACAAGTATTAAGAACTCTAAGAGTGTCCTAGCATATAATTTCCTTACGACGCGAGCTGCATCTTCTGAAGTTATTTAATTTTATTTAGCGGCACTTTAAAGAACATTAAAGGGGGTAAATTTTATTAATTTAGTTTAAAATTACTAAATAGTTTTCCTTGATAAGGCTTATTATATTTACGTACTCGTTTTAGATGAGTACGACTAATATTATATTTAATCTCACATGCCTTAACACTAGACTCATAGCTAAGAAGTTCTTTAGTATTTACATCGTAAACCCATACACCATTAGAAAGGTCATTTGAAAGCTTAACAGAAAGAATATTTAGTAGAATTTCTTGTGTTACAGGTTCGTCTAGGAATAGAAATTTGTGTTTTGAAGTAGTCCAAAGCATCTTATTTTCATAATGTCCTTTTAGAGTATCGTACTGAATAGGGTAATGTGTACCATTTTTACTAATAATACCAACTCGACTTGTTTCTTTAAGTCCGAAAAGAATCTTTTCAGTGTTTGGCACAATATTATTATTTTCAACTTCATATTGAAAGATAATAGTACTAATTTTCATTCGATCCTCTTCAGGCATCATAGTACCACTATTACTTGAAACCATAAGACTTCGGTTAAGTGTTGGATTAAGCATCATCCATAGTTGTTCCCATTTTTGGATTGTATTCTTATCAAGTTTGCTTGTAATTTCATGTTGTGGGATTAGAAGAGTAAAATCTTCAATACCATAAGCAGAAATAGCCGAAGCAAGATCTTTACTTACTTTAGTGCTGTTGCCTTCTAGGCTGGCTTTAATACGTCCAGGCATAAAATAGTCTGTTAGCCGACCTTTATTAGTAAAAAATCGTAGTGCTGAACCGACATAAAACATTCCTGTCGTCTTACACCAAAGTACATAAACACCACCTTTATCTTTAAGCTTGGATTGTGCTTTTAGTTTCTCTTTACCTAGATCAAATACAAAAATATTCTTAGGTAGCGAATAATTTTCTTGCAGGTCCTTAATACGTTTAACTAGAGAAGTTAGAAAAATAGGGTATTTAGTAATACTTGCAATTGGCATAAAAAAGTCGGTGGTATTAAAATAAATACGTTTTATAACTCGAATTAGAGATGTTGATAGATTTTTCATAATTTACTAGTAATAATTTTGTATTTAAGTTCTTGGTGCTGCTAAACAATTTCTCTTATAATATAAAATTCGTTAAAAGTACTGGTTGGGAAATCAATAAGTTAGATTTCACGTCGTATTGAACCCAACTCGCGTACCTCTTTAATCAGCGAACAGCTGAACCCTTCCAAGCTACTACACCTGGAGGATGAGATGAGTCGACCATTTTCCTCTTCATAATTTATGATCTAATTAAAGGGGGGAATTAAGTATTACACCTCTTTGATGAAGAGTGTAAGTTGTTTATACTTACACTATTAGTTACCTAATAGATTAGACTATATCATCAATTATACTAAATTTTTCGTGGTAGTTTATATAGCATACTAGCAATAATATGTGGTTTAATAAGCTCATGAAGCTTATTAGCATCACTTGTTGTAAATTGAACAATAGACTTATCCTTATGTTTTACTACTTTACTTTTAAATCCAAACTTTTCATTTAGCTCTTTACTTAGCATTTCATTTTCTTTAAGAGTAAATCCTTGAGTATGCAGAGTTAGTACACGTCCTTCTCGATGAAGGCTACCATCTCCTATTACCCAGTATGCAAGTCCTACTTCATCTAGATAGTTAGTAATAATTCCAGGTTTAATAGATTTTTTAGCCACAGAATCAGAAATATCATAGAATAGATCCCAAACAATAGAGAAGGATTTATGAGTAAATGTTTTAAACCAGTAACTCTTAATATCTCCTTTTTTAGGTCCATGAAGATGTCTTCGGATTCCAGGCTCAACCATGAAACAATATTCTTTGCATTCTTCAAATAGATGAAATAGAAACTCTTTTTGATCTGTACCCTGTTCAAACTTTACTAGAGCTTCACGACTAATACGATACATAGAAGCATCACTTAGAACCATACCTAGAATAAGTTGAAACAGTTTAGCATTGATCATAGGAAGATTTTTTTTCCATTCTTGCCAGTATTTAGAATTAAGATGAAAACCATCTCGAGTATTAGTAATTTTTTTCATTAGTAAACTCTTATTAAATTTCGCCAGTATGCCAATTACTTGGTATACACTAGCTAGTAAACAGGTACTGAATATCTAAAAAAAAAGATGTTTTCAGTACCTATACAAACAAATTAGTATAATTGTCGGGAGCTCGTGGAAAGATTATTGTTGGTATGACTCACCTTCTAGTCGTTGAACCTTTCTATAACAATTTTTAAATGAATAAAAATACCATAATAGACTTGGCTGCGAGTTGTATTCTAATTAGTTTATTATTAGTATAGTTTCTCGCAATTCACCCGATTTATTCTCGACTATGACTCTCTTTTTATTTAATCGAGGTGTCAAACCGTTTGGACAATGTGAACTCTCGCAAACGATAAACCTGTTATCCCTAGCGTAACTTTTATTTCTTGAGCGATGACCATTCCATTATGAATCACCGGATCACTATATCCTACTTGCGTATCTGATCGACCTATCAGTCTTTCAGTCAAGCATGCTTATACTATTACGCTTTTTTAAACTTTACATAGTTCCTTGGTTTCTGACCAATACATGCATACCTTTGAAGGCCTCTGATATTTTATTAGAGGCTACCGTCCCAGTCAAACTGACCACCAGATAATGTCTCTCCATTCTTTACCTAGAGATAGGGATAGGTACATATATTATTTATTAAATATGTTTATTTTCTGTCCATCTATTGAATATTTTCAACGTTTCATTCATTAGCAATTTGGCTAAAAATCAAAAATGAATGAAATGGAAATTTCTAAATGTACCCTACAATTCAGTCAAATAACTTAGAAATAGAGAAATTTCTAAGGTTATTTTGCTAAATAATTTAGAAAAAATTCAAAAGTAATCCCACATTATGTAAGATTATTGGAGAAAATAAATAGATTAGTAGATTAGTCCCTTTTTTAGATTAATCAAGGTATTTCACTAACGTATTTTTAATACTCCCTTGTATACTACATTTAACAAAAAAAAGGGACAATATCAAGCTACAGTAAAGCTGCATAGGGTCTTCCCGTCTAACTGAAGGTAAACCGCATCTGCACGGCTAATTCAATTTCACTGAGATGCTTGTGGAGACAGCAGGGCCACGTTACCTCATTCATGCAGGACCACATTTAATGGCCAAGGAATTTCGCTACTTTCAGATCCTTATAGTTAAGACCGCCATTCACCATGGCATCAGTCAGTGACTTATTTCACAGGATAAAAGGAATAATATGAAAAAATCACCTTCTTTACACGACATGGCATTGGGCAGAGTTCACAACTTATACAAGTACTATTCGTCTTAGCAAGTTGCTGTGTTTTTGGTAAACAGTCGCAGCCCTCGATTTTGTGACACTCTGGATATTCTAAAATTATCCTGGTTACCCTTATCGCCTAACTTACGGGTACAATTTGCCGAGTTCCTTCACAAGCATTATCTCTACGCCTTAGTATTCTCTACCTACGAACCTGTGTCGGTTTAGGGTACGGATTCACTAATAGTGACACTTATTTTTCTAGATCGCTTCCACTTTTTTTTTTCATTTATAACTTAAAAGAGAAATTTGAAAAGAATGCGGACCATGATGGATATTTCAGTATAATTTGTTTATTCTCTCATCAGATATAAGCGTTCGCTTATAATCCTTAGAGTCCGTATAACTCATGGCAGATTAACTTCTCCATGAAACCCTCTCGTATTCGGCGAGGAGTGTTATAACTCCTTTCTACGTTACTCATGTCAGCATTTTCTCTTCAGTATTGTCCAGTAAATGAAACATTTTCCTTCAACCAAGTACTGAGTGTTCTGCTACCCTTATAATAATTTCCTTTTCGAAATTATTATAGGCACGGTGTAGGTATATTGTCTAAGACCCGTTAATTTTCGACGCTTCTCTCCACAGCCCGACACGCATATCGAACAGTACGATTATCGTAGATAGACCACTGAGTTGTTACACTATCATTAAAAGATGGCTACCTCCAAGCCTACTTCATGGTTGTATTAGGAGTTAAACTTTCTTATATTCACTTAACAACATTTTGGGACCTTAACTCGTGCTCTGGGCTGTTTCCCTTTTGTCTATCCACCTTATCATGAATAGACTGTGCCCTTATCATTCACTATTATCCTTCCGAGGTTAACCACCAATGGTAGAGTTGTGAAACCCCCCCAATTTAACATACTGACATTAAAGTCTTTAAAAATAGCTTATTTTTAAACTAATGTATGATGATCAGTGCTGTACATATAAAAGTGTAAATAAAGGCCCTACCTAAATAGGTTTCGCAGAATACCAGCTATCATCCAAATTAGATTGGCCTTTCCAATAAAAATCTATAATTTTCATTATAGTTTAGACTATACCTTCAACTCTATCTTTACCTTAGATTCCTTATTTTATTAACTATATTTATTCTAGAAAATTTCCTGCCCTTACCTGTTGTTTTCTCCCCTGAAAAAAGAATTACCAAGGGGAGTTATATTTTCATTATGATAATGTGTATATATTAAATATCTACAAGAAGTCGCTTAAGATATTCTTTTTTAGTAAATTTACGTAGCTTACCTTCTAGATTCATATCGTAAACAAGTTCAACCACTTTAATTAGATCTTGATCTTTTTTAATACCTTCCTTAGCTAGAATTTTCCAGGCTTCTACAGTATTATTGAAGTAGTCTTTTTTTGCTGTATTAAATGGATTTTCTTTAAATACAGGTAGTACTTTATCTAGAAGTTCCATAACATTCTCAACTTGATATCGGGATGTTTGACTTTCTAGATCATATACTTTACCACAATCAAAATAACATTTTACATCCTCTAGTACTTCTCTATCTTCGATTCCTTGTACAATTGTAAAATTTGGAACAATTCGTCGTCGAGTAGACTTAAACCCAAAATTAAAACTACCATCTCCATCAACTAGCCCTACAAGATAATCAGGGTTAATAGGATTATTCTGTGGTTTATTAAGACTAGATTCCATAATAGGTTCAAATTGAATGAAACCAAATTTTTGGAAAATCTTGTTTACAATCATTTCTTTAGTTTCTAGAGTACGACGTGTTGTACGATTAGTAAAGTAGCATAGTTCTAGGATTTGTAGAAATCCAGAAGGTGTTAGGTGTGATCCAGAATTCATAAGAAGTACTACTTCTTTAAAAACTAGATAGGAAATGAGCTTATGTCTTATTTTTCCTACGGAAAAATTAGTAGTGGAAAAGCGTCAAAATGTGGAAGAATAACTTTCGTAATTTCATCAAGAGAACGTACGACAAGATTAATCTCGTTACGGCTATAGTAAAGCTTACCAACACCAATATATTTTTGTAGTTCAATCATCATCTGTTTTTCCCGAATATTTTGAGTAAGAACAAAAGATGGACGAGGGTAATAAGGCATAGTACCTTTATTACGTGCATCAAAATTGACTACAAAACCTCCATCGGCTTGAGTAAAACCTGTTAGCCACCACCGGCCCCGACCAGGGTCGGGGCAGGTGAATTTAAATAGTTTTGTGTTCATTTTTTTTTTAGATATAGTTATAATAAAATAAGTTGCTAGGAATCCTAGTAAGTTGGAAACATAGAGTGCCAACGTGTTATAATGGGAAATTTCCATTATCTCTTCTTTCGAATCAGTCGTTACGGGGTTATAATTAAGAGAGGAAATGTATCATTTCCTCTAAGATTCTTTCCTACTATAATTAAACTTCCCACGGTATTTCCATAGCTCTATTATTTATTATAAATAATAATTGGATACTGAGCTTTAGGTTTTCACCGTTATGAGTTGGATTTCTTATAACAATTACTCGTTATAAGGGCGAAAGAATCACCCCTTACCACAACTCATCAGAGAATTTTGCAACATTCACCTGTTCGGCCCATTATTAGGACGGCCTGGTCATGGTAAGATCATTTGGCTTCGGGTCTAGTTCATAAAACTATTTTTTGATCCACTTATTACAGTCGCTTTCGCTTAGATTATTCATCTTGCTCTACAAACTAACTCGCTGACCCATTATGCAAAAGGTACGTTGTCATTTTTTACAAAACTCCAACTGCTTATAGGATTACTAGTTCAGGTTCTATTTCACTAGTCATCTACTTACTTTTCACCTTTCACTCACGTTACTCTTCACTATCGCTAAATATGTTATACTTAGCCTTGGAGGATGGTACCCCCTTATTCATACAAGGCTGACGTCCTCATATTACTTAGTAATATCCTTAATTTTATAACATACGGGACTTTCACCTTCTATGGGATTAAATCGAAATTTAATGTCTACTTATTCCAAAGTACTATGTATATTATTAAGAATTTTGGCTATTCTAGTTTCACTCACCATTACTCCCAGAGTCTCTTTTGATTTCCTTTCCTATTGGTACTGTAATGTTTTACTTCCCAACGTTCTATACTATTTGGTTTACCTTAGGATTGTATAAATAGTTTAACTATGTCTATACTTTTAGTATTCTACTTCCTTTTCAACATATCTGCTAGGCATTCCTAATAATCCCTTTAATTACTTAACCGTATATTCCACATTGATATCGATACCTATACAAGGCGCTTATAATAGAAGAATAGTTGTAACATTATAAAAAGTTGTAAGTTGATAGTAAAATGTTTTTCTATTACACTCATCAACTATATTAAGTAAATACACTATCGAATTAGATGTAATAGTATATAAGAATCTAATTCACTATATAATTACTTGTTTATAGGGTACTTACCCAAATAAATATTCTTTTTATTAGTGATACACTAATATTTATGTGAACATATGTTCACAATTTTAGAGAAAACTGTGTGAGAAGAATTCTTACTGTAATTTTTATTATGAGAACTAGCACTTTAGCATGAAACTGTAACAATTTTAATTAACAAAACCTTATTTAATAATTATTATTTGTTATTTTATTTTCATGAAAATTACATCATAAGAAATTATTCTAAAAAAAAAAAAATAGCTTTATATAGGGTGATCCTATGAGGACGATAGTTATAAAATAACTGTCAGATATCCACTTTTTGGATATTCTTACTAGTAGGGATAGTAAGTGACCTACGAGACCTTTTCTTTGAAATGTCCCTTTATAAAAAAAAGGAGTGTTTCTAACACGGTCATATATTCTTTTTTTTTATTATGAACAACTTTCTACTTGATTTTCTAGCACTGGGTGCCATTCTTTCTGGAATTCTAGTAATTACATCCAAAAATCCAGTAATCTCTGTCCTTTTTCTAATTTCAGTATTTGTTAATGTTGCAGGTTACCTTGTACTGCTAGGTGTTGGATTTATTGGTATCTCTTATCTAATTGTTTATGTAGGTGCTGTAACAGTTCTATTTCTTTTTGTTATTATGATGCTTAATCTACAACTAACAGAACTAGCTGCCGTTGGTAATGAGTATACACAAAATCTTCCTCTCGCTGCTATTGTAGGTAGTCTACTTCTATTTGAACTCGTATCTATTATTCCATTTACTGGAGCTACTTCTGAAAACGGTTCTTTCAACACTAATACGATTACTAATCTTCTACCCCAAGCAGAACTTGGTATTATGAACTGGATTAATTCCGTATTTCTAGGTGTTGAATCAGCACAAAACAGTCAAATTAGTGATGTACACTATACATTTAATACTATGACAGCTGATACGCAATTCGCTAGCTTTCTTCAAATTCAAAGTATTGGTTACAGTATCTATACTGTAGGTGCCGTTTGGCTAATTGTAGCAAGCGTTATTCTTCTCCTAGCTATGGTAGGACCTATTATTCTATCAATGAACAAAACACAACTTAATGCTTCTCTCCCCCTTATTAATAATAAGAACTATGAAACAACTTGCAAGCTATTATCTTTTTTTATAGCTTGATAACCATTTATGAGTATACGTTATAAATTCATTATAGTAGTAAGTTTTCGGTGGCTTCATGAAAACGTTAGTCACTTAACAAACTTAAAAGATAGAGTGAGAAATTATAATATCCTTTTTATATGAATAGTCCTTATATCCTTTCTCCTGCTCTCGCAGGAAGCCGAAAAAAATTGGAGTCGGGTACAGATGGCTTCTGTTGGGGAACTGCAAATTCTTCCATTTAGGGTTCAATTCCCTCTTGACTCTAAGAAAAAGCACTTAAAATTGTATAATATATGAATAAGAGTATATTACTTATATCTGTTGTTTGCAAATAAGAGAAAGTTTTACTATAAGAACATCGTATAATGGTAATACAATGATCTCCAAAGTCATTTATGTTGGTTCGATTCCGGCTGTTCTTGTGAATCTAATTATCACATATTGTTTCTATATTCATATTAAATAAACTTTTTAACGTAAATAAGATTTTCTTGGTAGAGCATTCTTTTATTTTTGTTCAATACAATGATTTGTATAAGAGTAGAAAACATCTTTAGTTAAGATATTCTGCATCTGTTCACTAGCTAGTGTATACCATGTTTTTTTAATAATTGGCATACTGGCGTAAACAATTTTGTTATTTACCATGCTTGGTGCTGCTAAATACATCGGATCAGGAGTTGCTGCTCTAGGTCTAATCGGAGCCGGAATTGGAGTTGGAATCGTATTCGCTGCTCTAATTCAAGGAGTTTCACGAAACCCTAGTCTACGAGGTCAACTATTTACTTACGCAATTCTAGGATTCGCTCTAAGTGAGGCTACAGGACTATTTGCCCTAATGGTTTCATTCCTACTACTATACTCATAATAATTCTAAAAAAGTTTAAGTTTATATTGATCTATGAGGGGAGAATATTCTCCCCTTTTTAATTAACGTATCTACCTCTAGTTTAAAAATTTCTATTTGAATAGGTTAGAACAAAATAGGGTAGGACATAATGCAAGAGCGGGCTCTTGTTCAGAATATTTAAGCTAGTTTAATGTTAACTACAAGATATAAAGATATAGTTAGAAAGGAATCTTTTAGGATTAAAATAGGGAAATCTTATGTACCTGCAATAAATTTTCTAATACTATATGCTTATTTTTGCGAGTAAAACCAAATAATAAATAGATAAGGTAGAAAAACTTTTTGTGTATAAACTTTCTTTCATATGTTTATATTAAATATAGAGAAAAATAAATATCTAAATGAACATATTAATAACAGATATGACTTTATAAATAAGCTGACTATACGGCAAAATTATAGCAGGAGAAAAGACTATATACTCTTGAATCTAACTAAAGATCGTAGTAATAATACAATTTCATTGTACGGTCCTTTTCTCTTTGAATTTTTTTGTTTATTTCGTTAAACCTTCTTTATAAAAGCACTTTTATAAAGAAGGTTTAATGTATTCAATTTAGATAAAAATAAAAAGAGTTCTTTTTTAATGTTGGCATGATCTGTTAAATGGCGGTTTAAACGGATGTCTTATTGTAAATAACGAAACATAAGCAATAAAACATAAAAATAAACAAGAAAAATTTTAGGGATTTGTTCGTTTATTGTTATTATAGAACATATGTTTTATGTATAGGTATATAAATATAAATGTGAGTGTGTTGAAATTGGTAGCCAAGTCGACCTTAGGAGTCGGTAGTCCTAGACTGTGTAGGTTCAAGTCCTATCACTCACAAAATTTTCATTTCTTTTAGAAAAAAAAAAAAAAAGCTTAAACTATTTTAAAAAAAAAAAAGAATCTTTTTTCTTTTTAGCATACTTAGCTAAATTGGTAAAGCGCCTAACTTCGGATTAGGAGATGTAGGGGTTCGAGCCCTCTAGTATGCTAATTTGAAGAAATTTACATGATTATTCAAATAAAATATTAATACATCTACAAAAATATTTTTGAAAAAATCTTTCTCTATATTGAGATATGTTTTTGATTTTTCATACAAAAGAGATTGTTTAATAGAGTACGCTATAATATATCGTAACAAATTTTATTTTATAAAGCCGGAAGAGGGATTTGAACCCTTCAATCTACCAATATGAATGGTATGGTTTAACCAGTTAGCCTACTCCAGCTTAATTGTTAAATTGTAAGGGGACTAATTATTAATAGGCCAAATTTTGTTTTTTCTAATTAATTAGAATGCGATAATAAAATGATTGATTTTATTGCCAAAGAATAAAACGATGAGAAAACTACACTATGATCCCTTACTTTTTTATAGTCTTGTTTTTCTTTTCCAACAATAAAAAAAGAAGATTGATCATAGTAAATAGTAGATCAAATTAGGAGACACTTTTTCAAGAAATATAATAAATGTTTACTAGAAAACTAGGATATTATTAAGCTTCTCATTAATTTCTGTAATTTTTCTCTATCCTAAATGGATTTTTTTCTAATTTACTAATCTTGGACCTTTCTTATACTTTTTTTATTCACGACTTTTTCTTTTAAAGACGTAAGAATATATCTTTTATTATAATATAGTCTATCCTATATAAACTTAGTGTCCCATATCATAGAAAAAAGATATGAAACGCTTGGTTAGAATATCTTGTTAAATCCTGTTAATATAGAAGTAAACAACAGAGATAAATAAAAAAGAAAATATTACACTAACTAATTTAAGGGTAAAACTCCGGACTTGAACCGGAATAAACACAACTCCACAGATTGGCGCTTTACCAATTAAGCTAGTATTACCTTAAAGATTTTTTATAGTATACCTATAAAATTCAATAAGAAGCTATTTATTGAAAGATTCTTGAAAAACAAAAGGAATATACCGAGCAACACCTAATAATATTCTTCTGTACATTTTTTAACAGTCTTCTTACTACATTTATAACAGTTAAGTATAAAGATTGGAATTTTTTTATTCGAATCGAATTTCTAGATTAAAAATCTATTGCCTTTATATATGCAGCTACTTTACAAACACATTTTTTCTAGAAAAAAATAATAGAAAAAGAAAGATCTAATATTCAAAGGGGGTTATTAATCATTTTTATTTGATGTAAGGTAAGGTAGAAATAGTAGACCTGTTACTAGAATTAGAGTAATTCTAATATCCATTGTCTCTACACCCAGTAGACTAGGACTTAGTAGGATCATTACTAGTGTAACTAGAGCGATAGCTAGGTAAAGTGCATAACTTGTTAGATTTCCTGTATCCAGTTTAGAAATGTTTGAACTTCCAGAACCTAGTCCTGTAGCTAGACCGTAAGGTCCTACTAGTTCAATAATACCACGATCTAGAACTTTACTAATAATATATCCTAGTTGTAGTCCACCATTAATAATGTAGTGGTTATAGATTACATCAATATAATATTTACCATTAAAGAATTTATACAGATTTCGTGCCCAATTTTTATTAGTAATATCAATTAGAACAGTTGGCATAATATGGTAAAGATATAGTGAAAGTCCAGCACCAATAATAGAAAGAATTACAGGTAGCAGTTTAGGAATCAGAGGAATATTTTCAGCTTCAATTAGATTAATGTGAGAAGGGTGTGTAAATAGACTACTACTTAGAAAATCACTACCAACACCGACAAATAGATCACTAGCCACATATCCAAAGAAGATTGCAAGGATAGATAGAATAATTAGAGGTACCATTACAATAGTTGGAGCATCATGAGTATTAATATACATAGATTTGGGACCATTAGGGTAAGTAAGGAAAGTTAGAGAAATTAGACGGAAACTATAGAAAGCTGTAAGACCAGCACTAATAGTTCCAAACCAATAAGCAATGTAACCACTAAATTCATATTGACCATATGCTAGCTCAATGATAATATCTTTACTATAAAATCCTGTTAGCCATGGTAGAGCCATAAGACTCAGACTACCAATAAGAATAGCTGTGTAAGTAAAAGGTAGGAATCCAATTAGACCACCTAGTCGACGTTGGTCTTGTTGATCATATGTAGCATGAAGCACAGCACCTGCTGCTAGGAATAGTAGTGCTTTAAAGAATGCATGATTTACTAGATGAAACAGTGCTACATTATACTGACTTAGACCACAAGCCATAAACAGGTAACCCATTTGCGAACATGTACTGTAAGCAATAACTCGTTTTAGATCATTTTGGAGTAGACCTGTTGATGCTGCAAAAAATGCAGTTAGAGCACCAACCCATGTAATCACGATAAGAGTAGTGGGCCCATATTCAATAACTGGTGATGATCGTAGAAGTAGGTAAACTCCTGCTGTAACTAGCGTAGCAGCGTGAATTAGAGCACTAACAGGTGTAGGTCCTTCCATAGCATCTGGTAGCCATGTATGTAGACCTAGTTGAGCACTTTTACCCATTGCAGCTAGAAGAAGTAGTAGCCCAATAATTGTAATAAGAGTTTCATTAATAAATGGTGCCATACTAAATACAGTACTATAATCTAGATTTCCAAACACAAAGAAAATGGCAAAAAATCCAATAGATAGAAACATATCACCAACTCGGTTTACTACTAGAGCTTTAATAGCACTTTTATTTGCTTGAATTCGTGTAAACCAAAAGTTAATCAGTAGATATGAAGAAATACCAATTCCTTCCCAACCAACAAACATAATTAGATAGTTATCTCCTGTTACTAGAACAAGCATAAAAAATGTAAACATACTTAGATAAGAAAAAAATCGTTGATTGTGGGGATCAGCACTCATATAATCCACCGAGAAAATATGCACTAGACTAGAAACAACTAGTACAGGAAGAAGCATAGATACCGTCAGGCTATCAAACATAAAACCCCATGAGATATCCATAAGTTCTGAATCAATCCAACTAATTAGATTAATAGATACTGGACTATTGCATAGTCCCACTTCGTAAAATGCTACAATAGCTAGAATAGCTGATGTAATTAGACAAGAACATGTAATGATGTGTGCTCCTGTTACCCCAATTTTACGACCTAGTAGACCTGCTACAACAGAACCAAACATAGGTAGAAGAAGAAGTGATAGATACATTATTGCCGTAGACTAATATTTCCTCGTAGTCGGTAGTAAGCTACTAGAATACCTAGACCAATTGCTGATTCCGCACCAGCAATCGCAATGATATAAATACTATATGTCTGACCTAGAATATCATCAAAACTGTAACAACTAACTAGAACTAGCAGTGTTACTGCTAGTAGCATTACTTCAATTGAAATCAGCATAAGAATAATATTTTTTCGATTAAGAACAAACCCTAGAATTCCAATTAGAAATAGAATTACTGATAGATTCATTTCCTATATTATCAGATATACTGATATCCTTAAGGACTTTTAAAATAGAGTACGAATTGTATTCCTTAATAGCTCGTCTATAACTAAAATATAGTACTATAACTATTAAAAAGACATAAGACTTTTTATAATTAAAATTAGTAGATATTTTTTATAAAATCATTTTTAGCCTATTCGTAGATTTTTCATTACTTAGTCTTTATATAAGTTTCACCATTTTTCTATAAATTACATCTGAAAAAAAAAGGAATTAATCACAAAAGAAACTACTTTCCATCTATGAGAAAAGATTCTTTTCTCTTCTTCTTTTTTTAGTAATGTGTTAGAAAAAATAAGCTATTTATTTAAATATACGAGAATCACCCGATTCGAACGGGCATCATCTAAACTGACAATTTAGGACATTAACCAATTATGCTAGATTCCCATTTAATGAGATAGTAATTTACATAATATCTAATTTAGCAACAATCAGTGACTTTTTATTCAGTAGTACCACTATGTAAAAAACAATGTTTTTAGTAATTCATTAATTCTTTGTAATTCTTATAAATAAGGGGGTAAATGAGTAGTATCCATCAGCCACAAGTTCCCTTACGGCTACCTTGCTATAACTTAGCGTTAGGAGTTCTAAGTTATTCCATGTATTCCTTATAAGTTCTAGTAATTAGAACTTAAAATAAAAACTAGTTCCTAACTTGATAAACGACCAACACTTGATAGACGGTTAGTATCTCCCAAATGTAAAAGTTCACCGTTGCGTACTTATCAACGATTACTCGGAATTCCTGATTCACGCAGTCGAATTTCAGACTACGATCCTGGTATCACCATATTTTACTGGTTAGCTCCATCTTACGATATTGCATCAGTTTGTTAGGTTCAAGTAGCACGTCTGTAGCCCATACTCCATAAGGGTCATGAAGGCTTATCGTATTCCCAAAATGCTTCTTATCGAATGCAAATAAGAAGAAACAGTTAAACTGAGACAACTTCTTATAGGGATTGCGTTCGTTGGCGGACTCAACCTGACATCTTACGACACGAACTGCCGACAGCCATGCAACGCCTGTGATCTTACAAACAATAGTTGTGTAAGCCATTCAAGGAGAGGTAAGGTTCTACGCGGATTATCGTATTAAACAACATGCTCCACTCCGGGTCTTTAGGATGGTCTAATCTTTTTGCTTTCGGTCTTGGGACTGTACTTACAAGGTGTTACACATACAGCGGTTTGCTGCTTATCTGACTATTACGTAAATTGAAAATTTATACTAGCCAAATAAGAAATGTAAATAGTTTACAGTCTGGACTACACAGGTATCTAATCTGTTTTGCTCCCCAGACTTTCATCCCTCAGCGTCAATCTTTAGCTGGATAGTTGCTTTCGCCTTTAGTGTTCCGCTAGATATCAATGGATATCATCCCTCCTCCTAGCATTCCACTATCCTCTATTAGATTCTATTTCTATAACTGACTTTCATTTTTAACAACCAATTTTGGTTGAGCATAATGCTATATAAAAAGGAATTTTCAGATAAAAAGCGCCTACGGATCCTTAATACCTATTAATTTATTAAACGTTCGCCCAGTTCGTATAACCGCGTCTGCTGGCACGAGACTTAGATTGGACTATTAGTAAGGTAACGTCATTATCCTCCCTTACGACACTCTTACGAGTTCTGGTTAGCTGGGTCACTCTTTCGAGCATTGCCCAAGATCCTCCTCTGCAGCATGTCTTAAAGACATCATCGGTTATTCTCAAACCAATTGCGGGAATTGAAGCTTTCGCTATTTCCTATCCGTCATAGGCTTGGAGCGCTTTTACCACTACAACTACCTGCTAGATATAAAGCCAATCTCTCGTCGAAAAATTTTCTTCTCTAGTCGTAATCATTTTTTATTTGATTACGAATTTTCCTAGATTTAGACGTTTCTATCGCCACTAGAGGTATGTTACTTATTTTTCCTCGCCTGTACGCTATGAAATTAATTAATTTCATACAACTTGCATGAGTAAAACTACCAGATAACGTTCTAACTTTGCCACGATTAAACAATTACTATTTTATTTTCATAATAAAATATTGTTATTTATCTATAATCCTTTTAAAGAAAATAGAAGAATGGAATATTTTATTATTTATTGGATACACTTTAAAAGTGATCATTCTTATCTATACCTTTATAGTCATATAATAAAATAGAAAACAATAGAATTAATAAGAGTATAACTTTTACTCACAGCTTTGTATTTCAGGTATTATTCATATGTCCTTTTTCTTATACTTTTTTATCTTATGCTGAAAACAATGTCTGTTTTTTTCTTTCGTATAAACTTTCTAGAGAAACTTTTTTTACGTAAAAAAAGTTAGATATCTTATAAAACTCTCATCTTTAAAATTAGTTTTACTTTAGTAGAGTAAGTTAAAAGAATATAGTAGAGTAAAAGGGGGTTACTTTCTATTATTAGGCAGCACTTCGTAGAAGTGGTGTCTGTGTTTTAGATGAATCTGTTTGTGATGCTGCTGTTTCTTCAGCTAGTGCAATATCCATTAGTGTATTCTCAATAATACCGATTGTTGGCACTACAACAAGGAACCAGGCAAAATAGTAGGCAGTAGCTGCAGCACCAATTTCAACATAAGGACTTTCAACATGTTGACTACCAATAAACATTAGAATAAAGAAACAAACCACAAATGTCCAGAATGAAAATCGCATTAGTGGTCGGAATTGACTACCTCGGATTCGTGATGTGTCTAGGAAAGGCATTCCTAGAAGAATTAGAAGAGACATAAACATAGCAATTACTCCAAGAAGTTTATTAGGAATTGACCGTAGGATAGCATAGAATGGTAGTAGATACCATTCTGGAACAATAGATGCAGGTGTTTGCATAGGATTAGCTGGAATATAGTTATCTGAGTGTCCAAGTGCATTAGGCATGTAGAAAACAAATAGAGATAGCGCTAGTAGGAATACAAATACTGTTACTAGATCTTTAAATGTAAAATATGGGTGGAAAGGTAGTCGATCAGTATTTCCTGAAACTCCTAGTGGATTACTACTTCCATGCTCATGTAGTGCGATCAGATGCATAGCAACTAGAGCTGCTAGTACGAAAGGTAGTAGATAATGTAGTGAAAAGAATCGGTTTAGAGTTGCATTATTTACTGAGAATCCTCCCCAAACAAACTCAACAAAATCTTGACCAATCCATGGAATTGCACTTAGAAGGTTAGTAATAACTGTAGCACCCCATAGACTCATTTGTCCGTATGGAAGTACATACAACATCTCTATCTATTTACTATATTATATCACAGTAAATAGTAGTTGTACCTAATCAATAAATAATCATATTAGTATTATTTATGTCATCTTAGGCCTTGAAAAAATAGTAGAGTTTCTACTTTAGATGTCCGACTGTACATTAAGCACCATTTCAGGCACCCACAAGTGACCCAGTCTGTAGCGATCGTGTATACAACCGACGGTCTTGAAAGGTGATAACTCCCGTTGACCGTTTTCACTTGTATTGCCAGAGATAATAGCATCTCCAATACCCCTGTCGAGGTATTCTATTGTCATTAAACCCATTCTCTATACAGATTGTAAAGGGGGTAAACAATAGGACTATAAATGTGTTTTTATAGAAAACTTTGCAGTATATCTATATAACTTATTATTCAATAATATCCTTTGTATCTTTAACAATATAGTTTTTTTTTAACTACTCCATTTCCACTTAGAGCACGTCGAATTGTTTTTTCATTACATGAAATAGCAATACTTGCTTCTTTAATACTTACAAAATCCATAGGATTAGAACCATCTAGATTTGTAATAGTTACAGGTCGGACATTTACAGCACATTTCATCCGAGATTCTATAGACATATTATCGCGAAGTAGAGCTGATTTTCGAATAAGTTCACGTGTCTCCCTCCTTCGGAGAGGGAAAGTTTCTTTCCTTTGTTGATACTTGCAACTCGTTGTCGTCGTTCTTCATAATAGTTTTTACGCATTTTTGCTAGAGATAGCTAGCGGCGCAATATTATATTCCTGGTTTTTAGAGTCTGTAGATAACTTATCTTCTCGATTAATAAGCTCCGTACTATCTGTTTTATCTTCTTGAGGA
>CAKMXM010000032.1:0-11940 GCA_928724795.1 Ustanciosporium gigantosporum
TTCCACCGACTAATGTTCCGATCCGCAACGTCGTTATTTCTCGGACAGTCTCCCTGAATCTAGGATCGCTACATCCCCTTGCTGGTCTCGCAAGGGATGATTTGGAGTATTTGGACTCAATAGGACGGAGCACCTTCGTCCATGGAAGGTGCTCTAACTGCTTGTACCTTCACGCGGATGGACGGACGATCTTTGTTACGGAACGTGAACAACTTACTTGTCAGGGCTGGCGATTGGAGGTCTGCTTATGCTCGCGAAGGTTTGTTTCGATCTCGTTGGGCGTAGATAACGCAGATCTTCCGATTGCGCCTGACCAGTGGTTCTCAAACTGCCGCCTGGAAGGGGACCTCTCTGCGGAACTGGCGGGGGTTATTGCCTTGATCTACAACCTGGTTGATGCCTCCATCGATGCTGTGAGAGGCGAAACATGACCTGCTGGCGCAGTAGGTGCAGGGTAAAGCCGTCTCGGGTGCCTTGCTTCAAATGCACCGCCGGTGTGAGACCCATGGCCGTAGCTAAGCCTCGATTATGATGGCGGCCGCTGCTACTTTGACTACCGCAAAACAGGCTGGTTTTAAGGTTGGAGATTTCAATCTTACATACTACTGGCCTGGCCTGCTCCAATCCATATACAATGACATCTTCCTTTGTTTAAACTAGACTTACGGCAGTTTCTCGGCAACCTCGATGTCGAACCCATCTCTGTCCTTGTTGTACACATCTGTCTGCTGCCTTGACAACTCACACTCCTCCACCTCAATGAAACAGCTTTCCATCTTGCCCGCTTGATGCTCATTCATCTTACTATCGACCCAGACTTCACAGATTCGGGCAATTTCCGACCGCCACAAACCCATCGAATGCATACAGATACAGATACACTGATTCCGCGTCGTGAGCGAGGATCGCTGGGAATGGACCGACAACTACGTGGAAGGATAAATAACGACAGCCTCCAATCTCTCGGAGCCGGCATTCCAAATTGCTATCGTGAGGGGAGATGTGCGTCGCTAGGTGATAATCTTGTCGATCAGGCTCTGCCAAAAGGCGGGATCAAAGTTGGGATTGACCGAGCCTGGATTCACAGGTGCAATTGCAGCGTTGATGCCCGCGTAAGCCTCCGCAGTGGAGTGAGTCTGATTCGAAGTCGAGTTGAGCCCCTCCGTCTTGGATTTGGGGGAAGCCAGAATGCCATCCAGATTTGGACGGCGATCCTTCGTTTGCACCGGATCTCGATGGAATAACATTGCTGGCCTTCTGTCTTGCATCCAGAGGGCCGCCGTTGATCCCGCTAGTTGCAGAGAGTCCGGAAAGATGCTTTTTGCTGCTCTTGCTGCAACATCTGGCTATTGGCTAGAGCCTGTGAGGTGGGCGACGAGACGAGCGGCGCGAAAGCAGCACCAGCAGAGGTTACAGGTGCAACATGACTCTCGCCTGTAGCACCTCCCGTTGTTTGTGCGTTCCATCCAGTGTAATTGCCGGCTGTCTGGTTGCTGAATCCCGTCATGGATAAGCCGCCAAGACCATTGAAGCCACCACCCAGCCCATTCGCCGCGATGCCGGCACCGCCACCAGGCATTCCACCGTAGCTGCCCATGTTGCTGAATCCCATGCCACCTGCCAGCCCTCCTAGATTTGCACCGCCGACACCGTTGTAGGCTGCATCGAAGGAGGGCATAGACGCTGCCGCCCATTCCGCCTGGTACCAGGCATCAAAATCTGCTGCGCATCGTCTCCTCCATTGTTGGACGCACTTACCGGAGGCGTCGACGATGCCGTAGTATGAGTATCGCCCGCGCTGATATTACTCAGCCCAACCGCCGTCGAGGAAGCAGTGGGACTGTTGGAGCTGCTCATCGTACCACTAGGGCTTGCTTGGATTCCTGCTGAAGATAGGTATCCTCGAGGCCAGTCGCCGGAGTGGGGAAGCCCTCACAGGTCTCGCTGCCGTGCTCGCTGTTACGTGCCCTCCTATACTTTGGCGTGGTGATCTGGTGGATCCCGAGAGTCCCGAGTAGGTCAAAGAGGAGCGCGATGAAGGCGAAGGAACGTGTCCCCCGGATGTCGGACTCTGTTGCTGGCCAAGCCCCAAAAGGAGATGGGCGTCGGATTTTTCGTCGCTGTTGCCATGATTCTCGTCGCGTTTGGATGATTTGGCATCTCGATTGGCGTCGCCGGCTGCAACGTCCATAGATCGTCCTCGCTTGGGGACTCTGGAGACGCCACGTGCTCCTGAATTCTTTGATGCCGGGCCCATCTTGCGCACCTGCTCGAGCTTGGAAAGGAAGAGACCGATGACGTTCGCTTCGCGATCTCGCATCTCATCTCGTTCGTGAGGCATCTTCTTCTGATAGACTTCGACATAATGCTCGAGGTACTTCTTGAGCCGGTCGGCGTTGGGGGCCCAGGGATCCATGAGCAAGATGATTCCGCAGACGAGCAGCGAGTGGAACCACTTGTACGTGCCAATCTGAACCCTGTACAACAGCAAGCCGACGTTGTCAGGCATGGAAGCTTTGAGATCCGCGACAAAGTCCTTGCGCAGCTCCAAATCGTGAAGGGCGGCGTCAAGGCTGGCTTCGCGACACGGCATGAATTTCATACCGTGGGCACCGCCAGAACGAAGGAGGTACGGACGATGCAAGGCGATGCGAACCGAATTGATCTCGGTGTGAAGCAGGAAACGATGGACGTTGAGGAAGCCGTAAGTGGGGTCGAGTGATTTGTCGCATTCGACGCCGTCCTTTGTCAGGCGAGCGCGGAAATAGAAAGGGAGGCCATCCTGGAGTTCGCGGATGCTCTGGTCGAGGGAGAGCACATCACTGATATGTACGGGATGGCGCAGATTCTGGAAGGTGTTCAGAATACGACCTTCGAGATAGGCTATGCGTTGACGATAGACGGTATAGCTAAAAGCGGTAGGAGGTTCCACACCTTCCGGCATCTTGGGCGGACGTTCAGGGACCGGGAAGACGTCTTCATCCATCACGCTGCTGGGTAGCTCAGTGTCGACGCATCGGTCATCGATCACAGCTGGACGACCTGTGTTGAGAGCGAGCGCACGATCGAGGAAGTAGACGGCCGCCCAGACTCGGCGCCTCGCCTCGGTTTCGGTGGGCGAAAGACCGAGTTTGGCGCCATCACGATGTAGACCGATGCTGAAGGCTGCGCGAACTGCGGATGAACCCAGCGTGTAAGCTTCTCCGATGCGTCGATCCAGGAGTAGGAATCGGCAGGAAGAGGTCCAGGCGACCACCTGATCCACGTCCTCGCGTCCCATGATGGAACTCATGAGCAGGGCTCTTCTGCCGGCGTAGTGGTACCGTCTAGCGACCTTCAGTCGTTCACGGGGCTCTTGCGGAAAAAGAGCATGTTCCACGGATAAGGTGGAGATCGCGCAGAGGTTGCAGAGAAGAGCAAAGATATTGATGTTCTGGGCGTTGATCACCGGACCAGAGTTCCAAAAAGTTCTCGAAAGATTGACGGAGGCTCTTCTGAGGCAGAGGCTGACGCATCCAATTGATCCTGTCGAAGAAATGGTCGAGCAAGATGTTGCAGTGGTTCCGGCTGTGGAGAGCACTGAGCAGATCGGGAGTGGGACCGGATGGGCATCCATATTCGGCCATTACATCGTCAAGATCTGGTACACCTTCTACGATTCGGATGGGAGCATTGAGAGGCTGGGTTTTGGTCGAGCTACCAGGGATGCCATCGAGAATGGAGCTGATCCTCATATCCATGGAGCCACCATCGTAGAAGCCCGTCTTTGGACTGAGCCTTCCATCAGGCTCCAGCTCGTCCATCTCGTCTTCATCAGAGTCGTTGGCCAGCTTGGAGGGGTCACCACGTGCGTGCTTTGACTCGTCCTGAATGTGAGCGGGCGAAGTTGAAAAGCTCTCATCGGTCCATGCAGACTTGGAGTTGCGGGGTATCTTGGAATTGGAAGCAGCGAGGGACGCTGGCGTGGAGGAGGAGGAAGAAAGGCGATCGACGTGCTGCATAAGGCGAGGCAAGTAGTCTTCCAGCAGTCTCTCGACTCTGCTGAGCCGGGATGAGACGTCGTTGTTCTCTTCGGCAGGTTGGAACGTCTTACATCGTTCGGGTATCTTTCGAGCTATGCAATGCTGGCAAGGGGTCTCCCGATTACACTTTTGCTTCCTGCGGTAGCACTCGGTGCAGGCGAAATGGACGCGATTCCTCTTTCCGGTACCCCTGGAGTACTTTTGGAGTCTTCATTGTCAGAATCGTGGTGCTCGGGCGTATTGGGTGCACCGGTCGAAAGCGAAGTGGAAGCTTCCAATTGCTTCTGGTCGAGACGAGACGCATCCAGCTTGGATGAAGATGGTGCTGACATATCGGACGATCCAGATGGGGTGAGCGGTCGTCAGAAGCGAAGAACAAGGGAAAGAGCGCGCAAAGGAGAACGCGAGTGCTGAAGTCAATACCACTAAAGATAAGTTGCTTTGAGCCAGTGCTTGATCCCAGGTGACGAGGCGTAGCCAACCGTGTCAAAGTAAGATTGCAAGCGAACACAGGTGCTGAGTTGAAGCCCAAAAGATCTACAGCCCAGGATACGGATGATCCGATCGCGTTCCGATGTCGGAACGAGATTGGCAAGACGACGCACTAGAGTGGGATCTGGTTTCAAGAAGAAGCCATCCTGGAAAGACCAGTCTTCTCGACGATCTCGTTGTTGGTGTCGAAGATTGTCGAAAGAAAGAGGTAGGGCAAGGAAGATGGCAACGGTGATGGCGACTACAATGTGTCTGAAAGCAACGAGGGGGGTATGAGAGTGGAGAGAAGAGAGCTAAGCGTGAGAAAGGTACCCGACGTTCGCCTGTCATCCAAAATTGTCTGCAGAGTGGAATTGCGTGAGATCTTGGAAGGGACAGGGGGACCACCGAGAGTGCCCAAATGCGTTCTCTGAAATTGCTGCAAAATGACTCGGATCTATCGGACTGAAGTCCACGTTCCGATTCATTGTTAGACTGAGCTCGTATTGTCGGAAGTCGGAGGCTGAGTCGAGGCTGGCCTTCCAACATTGCTGCTCCAACATACAGTATTTGATGTTTCGCCATGCCATCCATGTTCTGTCCCATATCCTCCTCTGTTTCCCAATATACCACCACATTCACATCGACGCCATGTCAAAGTAAGTAGTCGCAAAAGAAGCACACTCAGTGTTGCAACAAGAAAAGAGTCACGGAGATGATCACTGACTCAGACGCACCTTTGTATATCTTCCTGATTCCCGTGAAAAGGCATCATCCAGATCTGATCCTTGCCGAAAGTTGCCAGGTATCGCCATAGGTAGGCTCTGCGAGAAGGATGATGGCAAATGGTAAGTATTCTGCTCGCACAGTCAAGCTCTCGGGACCACGTCACTTCTAACAACGTACTCTGCTCTCTACCTCCGTAAACGTGTCGCTTCTTTGTTACCAGTCCCATTTGTGATTCCTACGTTCGACCAGCTACTTTGGTCCGCATCTGCGAAGAATGCAACTTCGGCTCTTATGGAGGCAGATGCATCATCTGCGGCGCACCGGGAGTTTCGGTAAGTCGATGCTCGCTCTCCCGCCCTCGTCAGTACCTTCTTTGTGATTAACCTTTGGTCTTCTCTTATCTGTCATTGGTAGGATGCATACTATTGCGCCGAGTGCACAAGGCTCGAAAAGGACCGCGATGGATGCCCAAAGGTAGTCAACCTCGGTGCCAGTAGAACCGATCTAGCTTACATGCGTAAGGCGAGACAGCAGCAGCAACAGTAAGTCGCACTTAGAAGCACCTTAATGCCAGCTCATCCGGATCACAACTCTGACCTTCTCTTGCTTCTCATCTCCTTCTTCAGATTCCAAAAAGGGCTAAGCATGAGAAGCTCGATCATCGACCTCGTCCTGTATTTGTACCACAGCATTCTTTCCATATCCTCAACAAGCAGATACCGAAGTCCCAAGTCCCACCGCCGTCACAAAGAACATGTCCCGCTTTGAACAGATCAGATGAGCTGTATGGCAATCTTACAAAGTAGGAAGACACAAGATGGGGTATACCATCCGCCGATGACGGGAGGAAGGGCAACGTATAGCTCGGACTTAGAGCTCGGCGAAGAAGAATTCCGTGGTCGTCGGCAACGGAGGAGTGGCGACAGAGGTTGGCACATCAATCTGTTCTCCCGTAAGATCCAAAAGTTTGACCTTCACCCCCGATGTCGGTCAGCATCTGGATGTATTCGGCCGTCTCCTTTGTGCTGACAGCGCCTCCTTCACCTCGTAGCATGTTCAGGCCGTCTGTCCATTCGCTGAATTGGCTCGAGTTGAGTGCCTGCAGATCCGCCAGCGAAACGTCCGGCGCTCGTAGAAGGCTGATGGTCAGAGCTCGTGACGATCCGTCCAAACCAGTTCCGTTGCTTTTGCGTCCCAGTCACTCCACCCGATACACCTCCGTTGAGATTTTGCTGCCCGCCAGACGGCATGCTGATATCCGTTACCAAACTCAAATCGATCCTTTCCGGCAGGTCTTCAAGTCCACCTCGGATCGGAATCCGCTCCGAAGCCTCACAATAATGAAGGAACTTCTTGTTCGGCGAAAGCCGATAGAACCTCCATGGCTTTCCAGAGCCCGGAGCCCCTCCGACTCCCGTTCCCGAAGGATGATTCTGAGACGTCCCTACCGTGCTGACAGATCCACGCTTCGGCTGAGACGCGACCATCCTGCCACTGGGACCTCCAGCAGCGTTCGGATTTCGGAACCACGCTCCCTCCAGAAGGCAGTGGATTCGTTGCTGCCTCACAAATTCGTAACTCTCCCGATAGATCCTTCCCCTGAGATTTCGTATCGATGCTTTCGAATTGTGATCCTCGTCTACCTCCAGCTCCTTCATTTGGCGATCGCGTACGTTTCGGTACTCTGAGTCGAGGAAATCGCGTTCGAGGTCGAACCAAGTCTTGGAATTTTCGTTCTTCAGAGCCTCGGTCACCTCGCTCCTGACCAGGGCAGACAGTCGGGAGAAGTCTGACATGGCTGCTCCGCTCTCGTTCCACATACGAAGGAAGAAGCGAAGCGCTAGGTGATGGACCTTCTCGAACGAAAGGAGGAAGGGCAGGAAAGACGTCGACGTCGAGTAGCCCGACTCGATGTTCCAGTGATCTGCCAACATTTCCGTCACCTCGATGGAGGCTCGACCGAAGGGACAACGTCGATCTTCAGGTCTATTGATCTGCTCCAGAATGATCTTGGAATATAGGTCTGGATCTGCCCGCACAAATGATTCCAAGCATTCGAGCCCGAGCCAACCAACCCTGCCAAACTCTTTGGCCGCTGATTCCGACGCGAATCCGATTCGTCTCCCATTTGAATCGGCTGCTTGCAGGTTGATGGGCCTGGGTGTTCGCTTGCTCGTCCCAAGCATTGGCTGATGCATCATTGATCTTGGCTTGCAACCACACATAAGAGAGTGCCTGGACGTGTCGTTTGTCGGTTGGTGTCACCGCGGTCTTCATCCTTCGTTGAGCGGCTCGGATCACATTGTTTTGGTAGTCAAGGATGGACGAGGAGAGTTCGTCGCCTCGATTTGAATCCATCAGCTTGGCAACCGCCTTGGACGTATTGAGCGACTCGATCTCCGCGGTGAAGCTCTCGAACAGGTTGTCTGAGACGTTCCTCATTAGACTGTTGATCAGACTGAGACTGTAAAGCTTCAATGTCGTATCAGCGCTACCTAGACGATTGACGAGGGTCTGTAGGAAAAGCTGTTCTCTGCGTATCTCGTCGTAAACGACCTCGAAACCGTATTTGTACACGGGCGGTATCTCGTTGGCATTGGCCATCGATCTTGCGCCCTCTTCATCGGTCACCACTCTGCCTGTCTTGGGAGCATCTTCAGCTCCAGAAACAACGAGCTTCTTGAGGATGGCGGTCGCAGGTCGACAGACGTTGATCCTCTCGGTAGAGACGAGGATGCCGACCACTTTGGCGATAAAGAGACCGTCGATCAAATCCCACCCATAGTCGAAGCTTTCCATCAGATTTTGACAGCTGGTGAGAGCGTAAGCCAGGGTGTTTCCGATGCCATGGGTGCGAATGATGTTGAGCAGTTCGCTGAGGCCACCACGGGCGATAAATTCGTCTGTGAAAGGTTTCTCCCGAATCAGCCTCTGCAGAGTGTAGGTGGCCATCTTGAGGACCCTTTCATCGCGAGAGGAGAGCTTGTCCACCATCTCAACCGCTTCTATCGTGGGCGAAGAACACAGCTTGAAGTTGGCACCCGCTTCGATCTTCCTGGCCATATTGCTATCGTCGATCAATTCATCATTTTCGTCGTCACGCAGAGCAAAGAGAGCTGGCGGCTCCTGAACGCCGAGGTGAGCATTGGCACAAAGCTGGCGAATCACATCTTGGACCGGAAGGCTTGGGTCAATAAGCGCCTTGATGGTCGACTGTCGATAGGTCACGAGGTTGATGCGGTTCGCTGTCACCGAGCCAGTGACGCCTTGTGCGCTGCCTGTGCTGGCGCCTGCAACGGCTGAACTTGGATCATTGCTCTGCCCAAGCCGCTGAGCGCTCATGGCTCCTGATTGGAGGTTATGTCTGAGAAGGAGAAGGAAGTGTGCTGGTGGTGGTGACGAAGATGTTCGCAACGGTGGTGCTGGCAAAGGAAGGGTGAGCAGCTTCAGAGAACACGAATGAAGGTCAGTGCACCTTGTGGATGTGCAAGCCACGAGCAGGCAAAAATTCAGATGTGTTAGATTACTCAGTCTTGTAGCATCAAAGTCGATCAAAGTCGACCAAACTTATGCGGCATCAAAGTCTCCTTTCCGGGCTTCCTTTGCACAAGCACTCAGGCGTAGTCTGGTGTTACGGCGATGCAGATACGATTGCGAGCGGAAGAGAGGCGTAATCGGTACAAATACAAAGCGCGTCGAAAAGAAGGAAAGCAGCGGCAAATGCAAGTATCGAAAGCCAGCACTGCAGTCCCTTAGGGAGAGGAGGGCTCGCCACTCGGGCGGACACTACTCTGCGACTGCTTGCGTGACTGATGCTCCACGATCTTACTTGGCCAGCCTCTCCGCTTTCCCGACTTGGAAGCTCTGCCCTGGAATTTAGCCACTTGAATGGGTGGGGCCGAGATGCCAAAACTTCGTCGCATTTCGTCGATGTTTCGCTCCCAGCACTGCTCCCATTCGATGGAGATCAGAGGAACTGAGGTTTTCCCAACTTCTATTGCCCAGGGTATCAAGGTTTGTAAGGAAGCTAGATCTGCTATCGCTTGAGATGGTTGGAATGTCATCGCATCGGTTCCTGAACGAGACAAGATGGCTGACAATAGCGTAGATGGCTTGGGTAAGGACGAAAGAGAGGCACCCAAAATGCGCAAAGAGCCTCCAGCTGCCGCAAATCCAGCTACGGGCATGCCCATCTGCGACATTTCGAAATACTTGACCACCGTCTCGCCGAGCTGTGTGACGGGCATCCGTAGCAAGAGGTGATAGAAGTCGTGCGATTCTCGATAGCGTTGAATCAAATACTTTTCTTCGCTTGTAGGCATGTAGTCGGCTTCGGCCCGACCGTCCGGTCCCACGCCATTCTCCTTGAGCCATTCAATCCATTCTCGTCCAAAAGTACCGCGCTGCAAGGAAGCAAGGTAGTCTACATCTACAGTGTCGGAATTGACTGATGGCCTTTCGATCAGCAGCCGTCTACCAGATTCGGTGGATCGCATCGATCGCAGCAGATGGTGAAGCGATGGCGGAGAAGAGACCTGTGTCAACATCGACAAGAGATCTGAGTAGCCAATCAATATGTCGCGTCCAAGGCAGGCAAGAAGACAGTCGAATCCACTGAGGTCAGCAAAGAGACAAAGGTATCAAGCTTGGGTATGAGTTCACTTACCTCCTCTTGATGGATTGTTCAGCAATCCAAGCGCACTTCCCGCTGTCAAGAGTGCTTTCCCCAAGGAAGAAGTTGGTATGTGTTCAATCTCATCGATTCGCTTCCCAGATGACAGATGACGTTGTGGCGTAGTGAAGCTGCCAGCAGTCCTGTTCGGCTTGACCGGAAGAGCCGAAGACAATCTTAGCCTCGAGCTGCTGGCCAAAGCGGATCGGGACCCAACTGGCCGGAGGGAAGAATAGCAGCTTGCCATGGTGGCGATGGGACGGAGCGCGAACAATCTTGACAATTGGATGATGAAAGATGCAGAAATGTTCGATACTCCTGATAGAGTCGGTAGCTGGGAAAGAGGAAACCATGACACACTCTCTCTCTCTTTCATGTGCGAGAAGGCAGTCGAAATTTGGATCGACTTGACTGCGCGTGTTCTTCTCAGCAAAAAATATGATGCGATTTTTTGATGCAGCTCTCTTCCTCCACCAAGAAGAAAGAACAACACTCACCTCTCACTTCCCTACTCCTCTACGCCAGCTTCGTCCGTCCCCTTCGACAAACACACTCACCTAGAACTGCAGGGATCATCTTCGACGGCTAGAGTCAGACCACCGTACAGCAGCGTACTTTCGGCTTCCTCACATCACTGGTGTGGTCGGGCTGGTCATACTCGCTGCTGCTGCCGCTGTTTGTTCTGATGCCGGTTCAGGCGGACACCGACGAGTGCTTCGGCACCCCCGACCCAGATATCGGTGTTGCTTATCAATGCTTTATCATGTAGCATGTCTTGTCTGGTACATGTTCATCTGGTCAACTATGTCTTCTCGGATGGAGTCTGGCACGCCGCTTTGCCAGGTCGCACATTCCTCGTTCTCCTCTCTCTCACCACCTGTAGAGCTTCTTCGATCATGACCAATGGCGAAAGCCCGTCAGCAGCATCGACTCGGCGCTTCGACGTCAGACGCAAGAAAAGCCATGCCGAATCGGTCCCAGGGATCTCCATCCTTAGACCCTTATCCGGTCTCGACTGCACTCTTATTCGAATCTGTCCTCTTCTTTTTCGCCCAAGATTATCCAAAGAATCGATTCGAGGTCATCTTGTCTATCCGTGAAAGCAGCAGTCCAGAAGTGTAAAAGGTGCTCAATGTAGCAGAAATGGTACGCAAGGCACATCCGGAGGTGGATAGAGCCGTATTATAGTAGGAGACGAGAACGCAGGAGTCAACCCTCAAGATCAACAACCTGGTCAGATCGCATGCGCTCGCCAAGTATGATATCTTTGATCGTCGATAGCCAAGTGTGGACTCCATCAGGTGCGATGGGCCAGAGCTGTCGATGACCCCACCAACAAGTCACAGAAGCCTCCCGTACCCGCCTTCTTACGACGGAAAAGCCGCACGGATCTCGAGTCGGCCTAGTTCATCACGTCCCATTCGCTGTGCTTCCGAGTACATCGTGGGGATCCAAGATCGAGAGGGTGTTTCTGTCTACAACACACGCCAAGATGTATCTGTACATCAATCTGCTCGCCATAGACTCTGCGTGACGGGCAAAAGCAACATGTATCGCAAGTCCGATCTCGCCCAGGTGCCCGATTCATTCTTCGATGTTGGAAGAGGAAGGCAGCCGTGGAGAACAAGGCGCTATCGGTAGTTTCGCCTTCTCTCAAGGCCTACATCGAACCAACCTGCCACAACCCCTCATCCTCAGTCTCAGTCGAGCAAGTCGCTGAATATGAGTCGAGAACCAAGTGGCGACTCGCCGCACGAACTGCAGAGGCAAGAGCTCAAAAGCAGTCGCGACCATTGGCTAGATTCGCCATCTACCTCGCTGAGGACAATATGCTGGCACAATCGCTCTGGAATCCACCCTGAAGCTGTCGCATACCCTATCCTCCTACGATCTCTGCCTACACTTCGTCGGTGATATTCGCACGCTCAAAGACTACACGAAACGCAGAATGCGCTGGATTCGTTGTGTGCGCAAGTACATACGTTCTCGCCCCACACTCTGGAGCCTCTTATCGAATCAGTGCTCTTAGGTTGATAGCGTGGTATG